>WTSP01003303.1:26095-36621 GCA_025331215.1 Actenoides lindsayi
CGGTGTAAAAGGAACAAGGCTTATTGCAAACTGTTGCACCTCTTCTCTCACCCCCCCCCCCCCCCTTGAGTTTAGTTACCATGCTGCATTTCCAAATAATATGCAGCCTGCACTTCCATTTTACCCATTTGCAATCTCACTTTCTAAATGAGATTCAGGAATCCACTCATCCTTGCTGCTTGCCTCCGAGAACAGTTCTATAAGCAGCTACTTTAACCGAACCCTATGTAATGACACCTCTACTGTAGAGGGAATTAAGGCAAGACAGGTATCTATTTTAGACTGCAGTGCCAGCAGGACATAACATTAGAGTCCAGGCTCCAACAATATTTTGGCATACAACTATGCATGGATTTGCAATTTAATTAATAGTGAAATTGCACATACAGGTAAAAACTGAAGAATCCAAAAAAATTCTTTGAGGGGCAAAAGGTACAGATGAATAAAATCAAAACGTGGTAGAAACATGAATGCAAAATTATAAATTCAAGATTAAAAAGACTTTGTCCAGTGGTGTTGCTGTGAAGTAGCATTAGTGGATTTCCTCAGTATTTTTTTTTGGAGAATGTTACATTCTTCAAAACCAACACTGAGAAATACTTATTTCCAAATGAACACAAGTAAAAGTCTTACCCAAAATCTGGAAATCTCCTTTTGGACTTCCCCGATGATGTTCCTTCATTTGTTTCTACTGTCCTGTCTTCATTTTTCTTTTCTTCTCCTTTTCATAGAGAGGTAAAAAAAAAAAAAAAAGTTATTCTAAAAATACTTGCAAGTTTCAAGTACTTATGATGATGCTTTTAAGTAAATAAGATATTAAACCCTGAGTAACAGTGTTAAAACTTAAATTCACACATGCAGACAGATACTAGATGAAAATACTACAGCCATATCAATGTAAATTATTCTCTATAGCATCTTCCTGTCATTCTGGCTGTGCTGTGCCATTGAGAAATGGCAACAAAACAGTTGCTTATGACTAATCAAAAATACCGCTTTTGAAAAACAACAATTCTATATCATCTAGAGAAAAATAAAATTTACCACTGTATTTAGCGTCAACAAATTATGAACAAAAGATAGTCTAAGACAGGTTTAGGAAAAAGTACCTCTTTTGCAAAATGTCAACTTCAAAATACACCAACCATGAGACGAGTAAAAGATGCAGGAAAGAAATTCAGATTTAAAGCAACAGCTGAGAAAGCACAGCATTTAATTGTCCTTTATTATGCTTGAAGTACTATAAAAATGTTCATTTTGCATTTTTTTCTGGCTCAGTAGCTAGTCCAGGCTAGCTACTTGTACATGTAGCCTGTGTTCCAAGCTGCTAGCCCCAGAAAGCATGACTAAACGACATGTTTGCCAGTACCTGGGAGAGCACACAGATCCTAACAAGCCGAGTTTCTTGGAAACAATAGGCAAGCTGTGACTATTCTAAAGAAATAACTGGGACTTCAAAGCTCAACCAAGACTGTGGTATTTTCAAAACTGGAATACAACCTGCTAGGATCCATTTTTTCACCAGGGGGAGCATGTTCAATTCCAGATGCTCAATTAAGTGAAACTCTGTTTCTATGAAATCAAGTGACAAACTTAAGAACCACACTACCTCTTCTCAATGGATTGTGACAGAACTTACTTCCTTTTCAATTCTCAGGCTAATAGACTAATTTTTTAAAATGATTTAAATATGTTTCTTACTGCAGATCAGGTTTTTCATAACTAAGCTGCCTGTGAAAGAGATGCAGCCTGCTTTTTGAGAGACAAAGTAGGTTTTAAGCTCTACCTTCAAGATAACTCCTGACATGAAGTAATGCACACAGATATCTTCAAGGATCATAAAAAGCAAAATCACAAAACTGGGGACAACACCCCACCAGCTAATAATCCTTGCTGAAACATGTAATGGTTAACTCAAAGTTTACATGCTGAATAGTTAGGATAGTCAGGGTTTTGGTTTTGTGTTGTTTTATTGGTTTTGTTGTTGTTGTGTGTTTTTTTTGGGGGGGTGGGGTGGTGGTGGGTTTTTTTGGCATTCTGATCAGCAGTTTCTGATCACCAATAGAACTGTAATTAGTTAACCACCCTTTCTAAACATGCAACATGCAATAAATTATAACTATCAGCTAAACTGGTTATTTTTCCTGTCAATTTAAATACAAAACTGGAAGAATTGATTTTAATACTGATAGTTGTTTCCAATGCTCTCTCCAGAGCCAGTATTTTAAGAAGAGAGATAATTTCTAAAACACAGTACAATAAGTTAAAATACAGACTGGGAATGTAATAGAAAGGTTCATTGCAATGAAATAATAGGTAGACATTTAAATATGGTTAGAAAGCAACAATCCAGCAGAAAGTAGCATTTAGTGTCATTTTGCCTACAAAGAGCAAGTTTTGAATACTAATCCTCATCTTTGACATACTGCAATTAATTGGCTCATCCAGTGAATCTGTCAATTTCAAGAAAATGTTTCAGTACTTCCGGCATTGCAAAAAATGCATAGAAAAGAAAACAAAATCACTTACATATTAGGTACTTGTTTTCATAAGATTAAGAAAACCAACAAACAAAACCAACACACAACAAACCAAACAGAATTTGGGGTGGAGACTATTTTTGCTTAAGACTATAAAAACACAGAATGAAGAGAGTGTAAGACAAATCCTGTTTTCAAGGTATAAAAAGAAGGTGTTTGTTGGAGCTGTATAGAAAAGACAGCAAGTATAATCTGCCCTAATATATTGTGCTGTCTGACTGAAGGAAATATCAAGCATTTAAAATATTTTATCTGATCAGTTATTCATAAGAAAAAAAGCAAAATATTTCTATCAAATAATGATTAGTATTGCTAGGCTGATAATACTTTTAACCTTTTCCTAGTGGGAAATATCCTAAGAGGGTAAGATGAATAATGCAGTAATTCCCATAACACTCAGAATATGTATCTTATTTAAACCTGGATAACACCTGGAAGCACAAAGCCAACACTGAATTTTTCTGGGAATCAGGAAATCAGTTAAACTTCCTCTTTGACACATAGCCACTTATAAGGCTCATGTTCTGCAGAAATGTGTTAGTACCTTTACTGATTATCCACAGCCAATGACTCCCCTTCCCTCTAGTTTATGCCAAGGCATCCATTTAGACACTCTAGATTTATAGAGCTTTTACCAAACTGACAGACCTATTCCTTTCTATAACTGCTTAACTGAAACAGCATTTATTCTGCAGGTATCTTTTAGATTTTTGGTACTATAAATCATATTAGAAATGTTGAGTTTTTGTAGAAATTTGCTAACTTATTGCAGATAAAGGAATTAAAAGATAAGCGTATTTCAGAACATACTGCTGCTGTATCAAAATAATTCAATAAATAAAAATAGAATACAATGAACTTGCATACCTTTTTTCTAACTTCTAACTTTCTTAAAGAGTTAACAAGTTTTAGAACAGGTAACTCAATTTGTAGTTAACTCATTTTCCCCTCAAAGTAGTTTATTGTTCAATATTCACTTATGTGTAAAATCTGTAATAATTTAACCCCAAAGGATTAAAATAATAATAAATCCTTAAGTCTTACCCTTGGCCTCTTTTCCTTTCCCTTTTGCTTCTCTTTGTTTAACATTCTTGGGATAACCTTGAGGAGAATTTAGAGCCATCTCTTCAGAAGGAGGTGAACAAGTGGTGGTTGTGCTGTTTTCGTTGTTTGGTTTGTGTACTGGAGAAGAGTGTGTTGAAGCAGAAGGACTTGACTCTAGAGGACTTTCTGTGCTTTCTGTTTGTTCAGGCTTTTCACTCTTCTGATCGATGTCATCCAGACGCAGGAGAGTTAATTTTTCACTTGTTTCTAAGGTCTTGGTTAGGTACACAGTGGAAAGTTCTCTGTTGAGACCAGTATCTTCTGAATCCTCATCCTTCAACAAATTCAAGTTATTTTATGATAAGCATGACATACACTCATTTACAATCTGATCTTTTATCAGGATGTAAGGATATGCTATACTAGACACAAGCTTCCTCAGTTCATAAAATTTTAACTTACTCCTTCATAGATACCATGTAAATCATGTAAAGCTGATTTTACAGGCTTTCCTTCATCTACCCCATACATGTCTTTCTGCACATCCCAAATCATGCTTCTCTAGCCAAGTCAGAACTCTTCTGGTATGTCTTGGCCATCCCAATTCAATGCAACCACTCCTCAGTCTAACTGAAGTAGTTCAATCTTTACTCTCTAGGACAGGCTCTCCTATACCAACTATATACACCTCAATTCTTCAACTGTTTTCCAGAAACATGCTAGAACATTTTACTGGTATACTTTCTGTGGACTTAAATGATTATTTCTGGAATAATGAAACACTTCAGAAGTGTTTCATTGTTGAAGACATTTGGTAACTAACTTGTTTCAGATAATGGAATTAAAAGATAGATAAGCATGTTTTACAACATACCACTGTCACTACATTAAAATCTTTCAGTAATTGGAAGTAGAATACAACAAGCTTGCATAATTCTTTGCTAACTTTAAATCAACTGTGCCACAAAGAACATGTCACAGATCGCATATGTGGTATGAATCTGAACAGTGTTCTTTGCTTGATACAGCACAAAAACATGATGCTTTGGCACAGTCTGTATGAAGCACAGACAACACTTAAAATTGTAAATACAGATAAAACTGAACATGCATGATTATCTACCAATACTGGTACCTGTAGATCTTCAGTCTGTTGTCCAGCTCCAAGAGATTCTTTCAGCTTTGATCGAGAAGGTGGCTGCCGTTTTACCTTCAAAGCAAGCTGAGCTTTTGCTTTGTGTGCACTGGTGTCTAATCTGGGAGTATCCCCAACAAAAGCATCAAAATCTGCAACAAATATGTACTATTTTAAAAAAACATCCAACCAACCATCTGATAGGCAAGTTGTCCAGAAAAATATTCAGAAGTTAAATCATTAATTCATTAATAATTACTATTAAAAAATACTGGTTTATATACTACTACAATATTTTAACACATTGTAATAGCAATTCCTAATTTATTTGAAATATATATCTACACAGTCTCTTCAATTAAAAAAAATAAATCCATCACGATTTAATTGTATTATGGATTAAAAACTGAATTTTATTCTCAAATAGATGAGAATTTGTGCTCAAAGTGTACTTTCCTATCCTCAGTCTTTAAGACAGAAACTCTTTACGAAGCACATAAGCATTTATCAAATCTTTTTAAAATATGTTTCTCATTTGAAACCCCATCTGATATTTTATAACATTCTGGGAATAAAGTTAATAGACAAAAAAAATCATAGCAAGTTTTGATGTAAATCATAGCTTGAAGTCAATGGGATTTTAACTGACATATCTAAGTGTTTTAGTCACACTAACAGTTCCAATAACAGAGAATCTGAGGAACAGAGAAGATGGATCTCTCTCCATCTAGCTCCTCTTTCCCACAGCTGAAATCTATTATTACAATAATGAAAATATTTGGGGATCTAAATAAAAATATCTATTATTACAATAACAAAAATATTTGGGGATCTAAATAAAAATATCCACACTGGCTCAGGTCAAACATTTATCTAGCCAAAAGGAAACAAGAAACACTTAACTTCTTTTAATAAGAAAACATCTCACATATAAGTCCTAATTTTTGTTAAATGCAAATCACAAATTGCATAACCTACTTACCAGAAATTAACATTTCCGAAGAATTTAGTCTTTCTTCTATTGATTCTGTTTCTTTTCCATTTTCTTCTCTTATCTTTGGCTGTTCATTATATAGGCCTGGACTTTGACAGCAATCCTCCAACAAACTGCCACCTTCAAACATGTATGGCATCCTCTCATATACTTTTAATTTACTTTCAAGCTCTGAAATCTGAAAGAATTAAGTTCAGAAGTGAGATACAACTTCCCAAAAATGCAGAAATATACTTCAAAATAGAATACTGCTTTACTTTTTCCTGATATGTTTTCAGCTGTTCTGCATATTTCCGGTCTCTCTCTTCAAGTAGCCTTGAATGATCCTCCTCTTTTTTCATAAATTCTATTTCTCTGGTGAAAGAAATACATATATATATATGAAACAGTAATACATAGAAATGCAGAAAAAAACACCCAAACATAAAACAGAAATATATACAGTTGCATTTAGTAAAAAGCATTCTGTTAGTAAATGTTGAAAAATAAATAAAAAAATCAGTCTGTATAGTATAACGGATTTATTAATCTTGCAATATCACAAAATGACCTATGTATTTGTGTACTACTTCTCTCTTCAAAAGAAAACACATACGACATTTTAATTTACTCTGGGCTGAAAAGGATGTGTTGCAATACTCTTTCTATGAAGTTAAAATCATCTCTCTACCTGTAAAAGTTACAAGTTGCATATACATTTAAAGCATGAAATATATGCACAACTCCCAACCATTGCATCTTACTATCTTCCACAAAGATACATGCACATACAGTGTTTTCCTTCCAAAAGCTATGGTTAAAGTCTTTGTAGGAAAACAAATTGCATTTCAAGTTACTACTTGGTTCATCCTACAGAAATTGCAATGGCTGGGCTTTACAAAAGGAAACAATGATTACGAGAAGGAAATGAAAATAAAAGCTGCTTTTTCCTGCAAGTCAGATGGAATAACATACAAGAACAGAAAATAAGTGTAGAACATCTACACAAAATGCAAAAGCTTCAGGGACAGTTAAAGGAGTAATGAGAATTTGCTAAACAGCGAGGAAATGGAAGCCGGCATGTTAACAGTCACCTTAAT
Organism: Actenoides lindsayi; assembly: GCA_025331215.1. Taxonomy (NCBI): domain Eukaryota; kingdom Metazoa; phylum Chordata; class Aves; order Coraciiformes; family Alcedinidae; genus Actenoides; species Actenoides lindsayi. The sequence goes on from WTSP01003303.1 coordinate 32,888, forward strand.
GTACTTTTGAACTTCCACGTGGATAAGCTTGGGAGGAGAGGGGAAAGGAGATCTTTAAAAAAGCTCATCAAACAGCATAAAAATCCATTGTGAAAAGTAACATTTCTGGATGTGGACTACAGAGCAAAGATCACACAAACTGCCTTTAAAAATAAGTAGCAAGTGGAGAAATTGAGGACAAGAGAATTATACGCTTACAGTAACTGAACAGTTGTGTTCTGTACTATCAAGACACTTTCACAAGTATTTTGCAATTATCTCTTGTTTAGCTAAGAGGAAAGAAGGTAGAACAAACAGACACAACTGGATGTTGTTCAAGTCTTACACAGACGAAAGATGGGCTAGATACATATCCCAAATGCTTCAATTTTTCTCAGAATACAAGATATAACTCCTAAAACTCGGACTGAATCACACAAATCTGGTTCTTATTATATATCCTTTGATGCCGACCCTATCTGGAACATTTAAGCTGGTCAAGCTAGAGGGTTTTTTTGACAAACAGCAAAAGGTATTATTGCCAAATACCTCATGCTAAATTTCAAGTAGTCCTTCCAAAAGTACAGACACGTTACAGTTTCTCAGCTCAGTTGTTTAAAAAAAATTATTAGTGAAATATTAAATTATTTTCCCTAAGATTAGAATCAAAAGCAGCAGCAAAATTTTTTGAGAACCTTTCCAGAAGCTGGTCACTTAAGGTATGGAAGAATCCAGCATGTATAGCCCACTGCTTCCCTAAACTCTGACAAATGAAAAGGTGTGTTAAGCAAATCCTAACCCGTGGTAGTGTTGTCAGTTTTCCCCATAATGTATAAAATACACAAGTAAGAGAGACCTAGTATTTTGGGGTACTTACTTTTGTTGGCATTCTTTAAGCAATTTCTTGGCCTTGTTGTATTTCTTTTCAAGGGCATCACATTGTTCTTGAGTTTCTTTAAGATGCTCATTTACTGTTTTGCATAAACTCTGTGCCTCTAACCAGTAGGTCTCTAACTTTTTAATTTTCTCTTTGCTTTCATCCAAGTTTTGCTGAAGTTGGGCTCGACTCAGTTTCCATTCATTTTTTTCTGCTTCGACAACTTTTAACTGAAAAGATTAATAACTTAAAGAATTAATCTAAACTAGAAGATGAAATAAACCCCAGTTGTTTATACATATTTAAGTAGATAATACCTAACAGCAATTAAATACTTATCATTAACATTAAAACAAGACACTAAACTTTTAAAGAAATTGTATCAACTCTTCCAACCCTTGCAAATCTGAGTAAGTTTAGAACTCAAAGCAAAGAATCTTCTACTACTTCCTCATTAGTATTGCTTCTTTCTAAAGAGATAAAATTATTAAGACCTTTATTATTAGCTTATGTTGACGTGTTCAAGATCTCGCCATCTCTTAATACCTCTGAATAGACCTATTTTGATTGCCTTCAAAAGGCACCTGGAGACACAGAATTTTAACCTGTGTAAGACAAGCTCCCTGTCCTACTACTATATTACCAATAGCTTTCTGAATAAAGCTAATGAGACCAGATGATCTTCCCTGGCACTTTGTAAGATACTGGTCTTCCTAATAAATTATGATATACTCATGGTTTACTTTCATGGGGCTAATGTATAAAACTACCAAACTTTTCCTCAACAACGGAAAGGGATGAGGCCCCTTCATCTCGGCAGCAGCCCCATTATAAAAGAGAATGTTAACGTGAAGTTCTCCAGGCTGTGGAGGAGTGAGCAGGCAGGATACCACTCAGTTTGTCCATGCCTCCTTCATGTGTTTCCTGACACCATTTACACTGAGGAAATCACTGCTTTTGAAGATAGTTAAGATCATCTGCTGATGGAACAGAGATGCTGAAAGGACCACGAATTTCTTCAATTAAAAATGGTGCACTGAGTTGTACCAACACCAACATTTTAAACAGCCTTTTCACAATCCAGATGGGCTAAATTTAAAGAATACTGCTGCAAGGAGGAGGAACGCTGTCAGAAATAAAAATAAGAACACAAAGAAGTTTCATCTGCCTTGCCTCTCTATACTTGGAGCTCTCAACATTTGCAGAGTGCAAGAAAAACCCAAAATAGATACTGCTATTCAAAATTATTGCAATCTGAAGCACTATACTCTCCCTACTTGCTACCCACCGTAAGCAATGTGCTGCAACTTGTCCTGGAGTACACATTTCTCAGTAAGGCAACACAGAAAGGCAAAGGAATACAAGAAACTCTTCAGCTACAACAAATATTTTCAGAAAATGGCCACACATAGATGTCCATCAGTGAAAAAGGCAGCAAAAAAGAACAACAAACCCTTTCTCAGGGAAAGCAGAAGTGTTGAACCAATCCTCACAAAAGAGGCTGGAAAGAACTCTCTCCCCAGAGGAGGTCAAAAATGTGAGAAGGGAAAGAGGGTAAACAAGGTAACAGAAACAATTTTCCGGTAACAGAATGTCAGCCACAAGCATTGTCTGTAAGCATTAAACCTATAGTGAAATAAGACACATTCCATCTACTGAAGACATTCTCTTATTTGTTGGGGAGCTTGTTTCATATAGTACTCCATTATATTCAGTTCTACTCTGAGCAGTAATACTGAAGCATTCCTTTTATAATGACACGGGGGAATTGGGGGTTTTGTTTGTTTGTTTGGATTTTTTTTGGGGTGGGAGGGTTGGGTGTTCAGTTGTTCGGGTTTTTTTAAATTTGATCACAGCTGCTCAGCATTGAAATGCCTGTCTAGCATAACACAGAGCACATAGAGCCTGAGGCCTAAACCAGATTGCTGCCTTCTGCATTCAGCCTATTCTTGGTAAAATTCATAGGTAGAAATAAGAAAAAAACAACAAACCCAAAAGCATAACAGCACCAAATAATAAGATTCTTTGAAAACTTACTTTCTCCTTCAGTTGATTCACTTCAGCTATTGTTACTGCATGTTTTAATTGTAGCTGAAACAAAACAAAATTGTATTAGCACACGCAAAACTAGCATTAAGTGTAATTAGAAGTATTTGTCCATGATTCCCTTCTTCCTCAAACCATCTTTATAGTAGCGTAGTATATAGTAGCATAAAGTCAACTTCATTATTTGTCCATTACAGGAGAAGTGATCATGAGCTTTTATTGGAGGGGGAAATAAATAAATAAATAAGTTAAACTCAAGTTCAAACAAAAAAAGTTTCACAGTATTCTGTTTGCTACAAAAAAACCCATACACAATCACCTATAATTAAAAACCCCTTATTGTTGTTTAAACATAGGAAAAGTGAGGAGGTCAAAATAATGTTTCAGCGTGTCAGGACAATAAAAAAAGGCAGCAGTGACCTTCAGCCAACTCCACAGAATCAAGTAAAAATTTAACAGTAGTAAATATTTTTACCTATCACCACTTCATTAATAAATGTGCACCTTTGTTTTAAAATTAAGCCTTGTACTTCACACCACAAGTATTCACAGGATAATTGGAAATGGATAAAGGCTACACCTAAGCCAAACATAAGGATTATTATTAACACATCTTAAGAAAACAGCACATAGATACGTGCAAAAGCATACTTCTTTTGACAACTATTAAGTTATTTCTTGTATCTCACTTAATATTTATAACCCTGTGGGGATATTTCCCCCCCCCCCCTTTTTTTTTTTTTTTTTATGCACAGTGGAAAAACCTTTAAACAAATTAAAACAATAATTTTCTTTTTTTAGGTTATTTTTATAAAAAAACTGTAATGCATTC
>WTSP01003306.1:0-23628 GCA_025331215.1 Actenoides lindsayi
TATAAATTTGTATAATATAAATTAAAATCATATAATAATTATACTACTATAATTGTGATAATATATGAATTAATATATTTATATTAATATCATATGTTATGTACATGATACATAGATAACATATTATATAATGATCACAAATAACAACCTGCCTTTCATCATTATGTTCTAATTAATCTCTTCTGTTATCCACCTTGTTCCTTTCTTTCTCTCCCTCACCTTTTTTCTCTTATTTTCACTTTGACCATTTGCACTGTAGGAATAATTCAGATGTCTCATAAATACTGTTCTGAAGTGATTTCTGCAGATACAGAAGCTTTGAAGTTCTGACTTAAATTATACATATACCTGATCAATATTTCTTAAGAGATACTGCTCTGAAAACTTCCAAGTTACAAACATCAAAGTTTTCAAACATGCTCAAACACTGCCAGATCAATGAATGATTGTTGGAACTTATTTCTATTTTTTGTATGATAATTACTGATAATCTTCAGAAGACTTCCTTATTTTCTTCGTTGTGTTATAGTCTTACCAGAATAGGCAAGCAAGAAAGGATGGTGAACTTTGTTACTGAGGAAGGTCAGCAGCAACCTTGGAGGTTCAGAAGAAGAAATGCTTCCCTGAGGTTTGAAAATTGTATCAGAATTGGTCAGGAATCTTTTCTTGATCCTTCAGAAGCTCCAGATGTGTCAGACATGAGCGTAAGAAAATATGGAGAGTTGTCTCAAACTAAATTGACGTGCTGTCGGACTTCGTGGGCCTTAGTAATGGTGAAGTTTGTTTGGACTTTGAGACTAAATGAGGCGAGAAGAGGCCGTGGTGGTCTTCATCTCTGAGATGGCTTCCATTCATTTAAAAGTAGAATTCCTACATTAATTTTTACATCTATAAGCTTCATAGAGAGCCATTCACAGGTCTTGGTTCTACCTCCTTTTCTAGGGCCCTCTTTAAGCCAACAACTTCATCAAACATGAAGGGAAATGATGCACTCTGCTTGGTGCTATCTTCTGGGGAATGAAGTCTGAAAGAAACTGAAATTTGATTGTAGTAGAAATCTGATTCTATTTCTCACATAGACATTAGAGTTATGCTCAGATCCCTATTTAAAGATCTACTCTAGAGACACTTCTGTTAAATTAAACAGACCGATGCTTGTCCTTGTCTATCCCTGGCAGCACTGAGATCACCATGGATCTCATTGCCTCTGTATTTTGATGGCATCTTCTACAGGTTTTAAATTATATCTACCTCTCAAACTACTGCCTCTAGATTTCTACTAGGATTTGATCCTAGTCCAAAGCTTGCTTAAGTGGGTCATCACTTTTGTTGCCATTTATTCAACTTAAATTAGTAGAACTTCTGCATCAATATTCTCCTCTGCAGCTGGAGATGAAGACATTTTCTTCTGGATCCTTATTCTAAGTTATATTACTAAATCGCAGTGCTTCTTAAACAGATGCTTTGTCCAATCTGAGCAATTCCTTTTGGTGGAGCCACTGAAATGCATTCTGGATACTGGTGACATCTGTGAACTGCTTTGTCTGAACTGAAAAATATGACCTCAATCTGAAGTTATTATACAGTACTCTTTTTTTTTTTCCCCACTTCTACTAGAGTTTTAAACAATTCCAGAGCTTTGTTATGATAATAAGTATATCTGAAATTATTCAAAGCTATGGAGTATAAATATGTATTAATATTCTGTTATTTTGTCTGTGATATTAATTATTAATATTTCATTGAAGCTCATAGATATAAAATATCAGGCAAGTTGACAGAAGTAATTGTTATTTTTAGTAATATATCTTTAACTTTATCAAGTGGCAAAGAGGTCCTGAGCTATGGCATTATATCAGGATGTGCCATGCAGGACCTTTACAAACAGAGCTGGTCCCAAGGCAGGACGATTCCAAATCAGAACAGATTTGGGGCAGCTTACTCCATGAGGTCAGAGCAGTGCACCTGGGACAAGGTGTAAACCTTCTGTCAAGGTCCATTGCCACCCTTCCCCCAGAAGGATAGAGGTAGAGTAAGGGAGAGAAGTGGCTGTTGGTGTCTCTCAAGAGAAAGTTCCCCAAACTGTGGTTCCTAGAAGGATGCCTAGAAAAGAGTAGGGAATGAAGCCTAACAGTAAGCCACAGGAAGACCCCAATAAGCCATCAGAAAAGACAATGGGGTTCTCTGCATTAATGTCTCTCAGCTCTGTAAAATGGATGAAGCTTGGGGACATCTTTAAAGTTCTTTTTCTGCGTGCCTCTTAGACCAAACAAATCTTTTTGTTCACCAAATGTGTGAACTTCTGGTGATACCTCACCCAGAATAGCTGATATTCCAGTGACTATGAAATCTTCTGGAGATATATATTTGTCTCCCATCAGGCTATGAATGGAACTGAGCTCAGATTCCCCTACATCTCAGTGGATACTCTAACTACTGTGTTATGATGTAAAGCACACATCAATATGTGGTCCATTAACTGTTGTTTTCTTGATAAAATGTAACTGGATTATTAGTAGCTTGACAGAAGCCTTTTAAGAAATATTAATAGAGATGATTACTCAGTGCTAGAGTCATGAGATGAATCCAATGCCATTTCTGACAAGCTGGAAAACACTATAGCATACCACAGCTTTTTGAGCCAGTAAGTAACTGGGATATCAGTTCTTCTATATGTTGGCTTACATGACCTTCACAGTGTTACAAAATGTACTCTTGAGGCTGTCTGTTAAGCACAGAAATCAGAAGTTTTTACTGTTCAAAGGGTCTCAGTGATCTGGGCAAATATAAGTGGGCAGAAGCATCCCAATAGAAGGGAACCGAAGGTTCATTTAAAATTTCTTTCAGAAGTGGTGTACTTCTGAAGAGGAAGATGTGGGAAAAGCTATGTAGTTGCAGATGCTCAGGGCTGAGGTTCTAGGGACCATTTCTTGCTTTCACAGTCTTTAATAGGTGCTTGGAATGTGTATATATAAAATAATATGAATACATAGATATAAAATAAATGTTCATTTCAGGATCAGAATATTTTATCTTCTCTATGCAAACATAGAATAAGCAATTTTCAGTCACAAATACACTTTACTGTAACACTCAAAGAAACCTTAAGTACTCATTAGGATTTCAACATTGTTTTAAAGAGATGAAACCAATAGTAATATCTCTTTACGTCTAAAGATGTTACTCTCAAGTTTTGCTGTTGGCTATAGGCTACTGTATGCAATAGAGGAAAGGAAGACAGCACGATCTTTTAATAATAGCTAAAATACATTTTTGACATTGCTCTTGTTTAATATCTTCTATTAGCTATTCATTATTCACTGTTGGAATACATTACTCTGTGTTTATAATATTAATTTTCCAGGAGACACGCATTTTAATCATCAAAGCTCTTGTTTGAAATTAAGTGCAATAGGAAAAGCTTGGTGAAATTTAGGTACAAGCTGACAAGTTAATATTTGCTTAAGCATGGAAAAAACATTATAAACTTTTTTGTGACCAAAGAACAAAAGGCCATGAAAAAAATGTAAGGGAAAACAATCTGGACCATCAACCATCCAGCACAGACTGCTAAATTCTACACTAGAGTTGAATACAGTGGGAAGGAACAGTGCATACAAATTATGAAACATCTAATGTTTGTCATTATATTTTTTTGGAGTGTAAGAGAATAATCACTAGCTTGTAAACACCAATTATAAGGCAGAATGAACACATTGAGAAGGCATTGATTTTTTATTTTCTATTTGGCTCATGACCAATAGATAATTTTATATGGAAAATCTATCACAAAGACCTGTACAACAGAGACACACAATCTATGTGTGACTAAAGGTGTGTAAATGCATAATTGAAATTCCTAATAAATAAATCTTGTCTGTTTTATAACAGTAAGAAAATAGTGAATTTGCAATCTAATGTATATGGGCACAGGTAATTGCATGTAATTGCAAAATCGTATTTTCTTCAACCCTTTTACTGCAGTATCTGTATTTTTCCTCAGGTTTCACTGCTCTTATTTTCTCATTTCCTTTTCATTTGATTGTTTTATATACTTTCATATTTGAAACAATCTGTTGGTCATCAACAGCAACAAAAGAAATCAGCATTTGATCTAGTCTGTTCTGTATGTGATTTTTGAAAGTATTTCCTGTATTTCTGCTGCCAAAAGAGAAAAAAAAACCAACCTGCAGACTGGTTTGTGGATGCCATGTAATGCAATGAGCTGCCTCTATCTAGCCATAATAAATGGACAGAACATTAATCCTTTTTTCCCAGGATGTTTAGAAAGAGTTTGGCTCTGGAATATATAAATCCAGGTGATATCAAATCAGCTAGAATACAGAAATTTATTTGGGAGCAGATATGTTGAGGGATTGTTTGTTCTCTGGGTAGAAAATAGTGTTTTCTGACAAAATTAAACATTTCACATGACAGTGTTTCGTTTCTTTATATAGTTTGATCTTTTCATCAAACAAGCAAACAAACAAAATGTAAATAAGTCAGAAGCTTACTTCATGCATCTCCTTTCTATACTGAGAAGGAAGAAAAAGGTATGTTTTGGAAGCTGATGTCCAGGTGACCTGAGAGTCAAGTCAACAAAGTGGATGTCATATGAGGTTACAACATCATTTTGCACCTTAATATAATTTTTTATATTTTACCAAGAAGTAAAATGCATCCCCCCACAATCTCAGTAAGTGTGCAAAGGGTACTTCTGGGTTATGCCTGCTTTTTCTGCAAGGAGTAGCCTGACTCCCTGTTTTTCTTTTCCTACAATCATGTTTTTTTAAAAGGTCCAGTGAAGAAGTTTAAACCTGATTCAGGATATGCAAGTTCCAGTCACAGGGTCAGCACAATAATTTGTGAGAGGTTTCAAAGAATGAGTAAAGGATTTCTGGTGGTTACTTCATGGTTAGCTCTCTACACTTTGTCATTGTGTCAGGATTTGAAGAGAATTAATGGTAATTCATATTCATTCATGTGGAAATTGTGAAATCGGAGTCATCACTGGCTTACTGTAATGTATATGTACAGCATATTCTTTCTATTTGGTTTATATACATTAGCCATTTTTCAGTAACACTGAAAGTACAACATCCTTGACCTTAGCTTATGCTGTGATAATCTCAGTGTGTAAAGCTGTACGTTCTCTTGATCACAGTGTTTTCTGACTTGTGAAGTACTTATGACCAGGAACTTGATTTCCTACCTGATAGCTTGAACAATAAAAACATTCAAACTAACAATCTGTTGTCTCAGATTAAGAAGGGTGGAAGCTCAGGTATACAAAGAGTATTCCTGAACTTCATTCTGACACAACTAGGAGTTATTAATCCTTGGGGCCTTTGCTGTGATTCATCTATCTCTCTAACCATGCCAGGGAGGTTGGTTGCCTTCTTGTCTTTTGGTTGGTGTGTGGAATTTTTTGTTAGTGTGGGGAATTTTTGTTGTTTGTTGTTTGTTTTTCCATTTGGCTCAAGTAGCAGCACTCTGCAAAATGCACCTGCAATATTTTTCCTTAAATATTTATTTGCCCTTTTCAAGTATGACCAAAATGGAGCTACCTAAAAATCAATGTGACCTCAGGGTTTTTGGAATAATACTGACCTATTTTTCTTTGAAGCAATTTCAAAATAAGCTTCCTTCCACCTTTATGCAAATTTTTGAAATTGATTGTAGACACTGAAACTTTTGCTTCCAAACTTCCTTTCTGTAATGAATTAATTAACTTTTAGAAATGCAAAATACTTCCCCTCAAAACCAGAAAAAAATGCAGAACTAAGGTATTTCATATCCCTGCTGATACAGTGCAGTACTAACGTTCAGCACTACAACCATACTTGGCAGTTATTTCTGCAAGGAGGAATAAAGTATTGCTAAATCTTTTCCTCATTTTTATACATCTCATCACTTGATTCTGGTGATGGGACACTCTGTAGGAATGCTAATTAATGCATTTCTGTGGAACTACCTTCAGTGAAACGAATGCCTTTCTGCTAGGTATATGTACAAGTTCATCACATTTCTACTGGATTGGGAATAGATTGCTTTTCTGTAAGCATGGGATAATTGAAATAGAGAAAAAAGAATTTGGTCTAACTCTCATTGGGTGGGTATATGGTCTTTGAACAGTATTCCCATTCACTAGGACTATCCAGTTCTTTTAGATGTCATCTTTAAAAATATTTCATGACAAATAAAATTTGGGAATAACAAAAATGCATTTCTGCAACTGCACAAGTTATTAGTCCAAAATACCTTACCTTTGCTCATAGAAACAATGTCTGTTCAGACCAGCATCTGATAATCTAAATGCCCAGGACCTTATTCTGAATTAGCTGTGTAACAGGTTCAAAATTGAGCTTTCTCATTTCTGAGAAATTGGCTTAAAATTTGTTATTGTAACCTGGTTTAAGCATAACTTTTTGCCACTAAAAGTATTGAGTCAAGGCTATGACTTTTCCTCATTAAACTTAGATACTTATATTCTTATAACCACATACAATGTATTCAGATAGACTGTTTTGAAGATTTTATAGACACACAGTTTTTCTCTGTGATAGAAGAGCAGCTGTCCACAGTAAATATCTATATGACTGTAATTTTTTTCCCTTTTTTTTTTTTTTTTTAAATAGACACATATTGCTAGACAGTGATGCAACTCTGTAGTATAGGTAAACTTTTAAGACTTTAACTCTGAATAAAATCTGGATTACATAAATAAATAGGTAATTTTCATTTTAAGATTCTGTGGCCAAAATTCTGGTCAAATATATGTGTGATGAACTCTCATTAATTTCAAAGGGTGTTCCAAACTTCTGCCTGAAATAGGAATTTTGTCCCCTCAAAATGACCACTCACTATTTCTGAGGTAAAAGCAAAGTAGCTGTGACAAGGAAATTCCTATCTTCTCTGTCCTCTAAACATAAGCACTTCGTTAACTTGATTATTTTACTGGTAAAAATGTACTTATATATATTTGTACTCTATAAAATTTTAGGAATACATAACAAAAGCTGTAAATAAAGTGAAGGAGCTAGATTACTAAAGTATTCCTGGAAGCAGAATATATAAAATATGAGAGTATCTATTTTACTTCTCAGGTGGCCCTAGGATAATCTGCCCTATGGTATAAGGGGAAAAAAAAAATTATCAGAGAAATCAAGTTTTGTGTTTGGAAACTATTTGTAGAGTATGGTGGCACCTAATGATACAGAAATAGGAATTAGTGTACCCATACTCACTGCATCCCAAAGCTAATGACTCCTAAAAGAATCAGAATTATTGATTGTGACAGAATTTGTCAGAAGATTACCCTAGAGCTTTTGAATGGAGGATTTTGAATGAGTTCTCCAAGTAGATCTTAAATCTCCTTCTCTTGAGAGATGTTCCTTTCAGAGATCATCTTTGATCCATTTCATCTGTTCAAAAAAATAAAGTTTCATGTGTGTGATAAAAAAATTTAGCACAAAGTAAAAAGCCCTCAGATTTTTGGAACTACAGACTGACCTACAAAAGGAGATTCTTTGAGATGGAAAAAGCTATGCACATCTCCGGGAAAATATGTTCAACAACAAAAAAAAGCCCTCCAGCTTCACAATTGCAGATGTGGGTGCAGAGTAGATTTCAGTTTTGCTTTTCAGAAAGTGAACAATCTGTATTTCCCAGCTGAGGGATGCACAACCATGTAACCAAAATCATCAGAATTTATCAAATGTCTTTAGTTCTGTTAGTCCTGCTGACAATTAGAGAAGTGAGACTTGTGAAGTTCAGATGCTCAGCACAAGTACAAATGCTATGTAAGAATAAGTCTCTGAGGAAGCAAAGATGAGAGCTGTTCAGGTCCCATGGCACCAGTGGTTTAATTCAAAAGTTCTTTGTGGAATTGAGTTTTATTATTTTTCAGAAATGCCCTTGCCACAAGAAGTGTCAGTGAGCTGATGAAATTTGTTGGTGGTGTGAAGTTCAGAGACAACTTTCATACAGAGGAGGGAGATGTGACACTTGAAGAACTGCATGACTCTGAGATACAGTTTAACAGAAATTAAATGATACACAGATATAAAGAGAACAGGGGGGTTATTGGAGGGGAAAGTGCCAAGGGAAGTAATTTATCTCAAGATAAATATGACTTAGTAACATACGTCAGTTTGGGCATTGTCCTACCTGAGAAACATGTACAAGGAATAAACTCAGGTGAGGACAAATACAAAGAGCTATTGGGATGATCAGAGGAATGGAGAAACCTTCTCTAGGGAGACTGAAACATCTTGAGTGTTTAAATCACTGTGCAGAGGCTGTTACTGCTACTACTGCAGGATGAAGACAAGGTGGAGAGAAGAATAAAAGCTGTTTAAAACCAAGAATGAATGGTTTTACAGAAAGGTAAGTTGGGAGTGAAAATAACCTAAATATTCTAGCATTCAGAGGAATGACTAAGCACTGTCTTCCAGAGGAAGACTGATAGTAATAATTTTGAATAATGTTCTTCATTAAACTCAAAGGGATTTCTTACTGAGTCCTTGAGGTAGCATGGACCCCAAAGCAGTGGCTGAGAATCCCTTTCAGCCCTGTGACGCTAGGTAAATACTCTACTAAAAGGAAACAGAAAATTATAGTCACAATTATAAAATTGTATTTTCTTTCCTTGTTCAATGTGTTTCTTTAGAAAATGTCAATGCTTTGGCCAAAAAACCCCACCAAAACCAGAAAAACCTACCCAAACTAACTCTTCCTCCTGCCCAAATAAACACTACTAGTGCCTAAGTCCTACTAGTCCACCTAAGTCCTGGAAAATCAATTTTGTCTGTGAGACTGAACAGACCATCTCCTGGTAAGTACTAATGCAGTGGCTCAAGTGTCCAGTCCTCTCATGACCTCCTCAGGCTGGACTCTCTGCTCTATTTCCCACAGTCCATCTTGCTGGTGAACTGCATTGTGCCAGATGAGAATTCTGGCTGATGGAGAACTAGGACATAAAAGGACATCTGAGAGAGCTTTTCTGCTTTTAGAACTTTTTATTTTGTTAAAAGTAATACATTTCCATGGAAACAAAGCTATTTGAGAAGATTCAATTAGTCAAAAATCCCATTTACAATAACAATGTAGTTTTGATGAAAAGGTTTTTTACAGAGTAGTAATTAACAATACAGTAATGCTAATAATTCCTACATGCTCAAGCTAGCTATGAGAAAAATACAGGCTTTGGAGATGATAAATTTCCTATGGCTTTGATAATTTGTTTTCTTGGATATATCAGGAACCTCATCAAAGCTTGATCTTGCTGTCACTGGCTTCAGTGGGAACAAGACTGTACCCCAGGTGAACTTCTGAGATCATTGTTAGCTAGCTTAAATTAATTAACCATCTTCTACCCTCCAGCAGTAGCTGCTGTTAACAACATAATTTCATTTTCTGAATTGAAATTACAGTAATGCTAAAACATTTAACTTTGTCTCTTTTACATGACACTATTTTTGACATCTAATAGGAATACTTTTCTGGCATTTATTATACTTCCTTTATTGCAAGTCTGACTGCCTTTCATTACATTCTCATTATTCTTATGTTGACTATATTTCATATTTATCACAGTGGTTAAAATTGTATCAATCACAATCAGCAATCATATACATTACTGAAATGTTTATTGATCTGTAAGCAACAGGTACAGTAAATTTTAAAAATGTTGTTTCCCAATGGATATAAATTAATTCAGGCATTTTGGAACTAGGCAAAACACTGTTACTGTGGTAAGAATGTTAATTTATCATGTAATAATCTTTTGCTTAACTGGTCAATATCGATTATGTGCAATAACTATGACTGCAGTTGTAGGCAGTGGAACAGCAGAAAAAAAAAATTTGTCCTTTCTAAAGAACTGGTTCCATTGTTATTTGAAAACAACACTGCTAAATGACAATATTCTTGTTACTAATGAGTTCCAACAATAAGAAGTTAAGAGTATAAACCAGAAAACAACCTAATTTACTGGAAACCAAACCCTCTTACATATGTCTCTGTGAAAACTGTTGGTTGCTTCAAATTTTTATTTTCATCTCCTGTGTTTGAGATTTATAAGATATTAAATACAGTTTTTTACCCAGTCTAAAATTTGTTGACAAATATTCATAGTCAATACAAATAGACTTGATTTCACTTCAAAACTGCATGGAGAAATCGTTTCCAGCCCTAGCTGAGAGAGTATTAAAAAATAGTCAAGGTCAATTCTTCTTGGCCAATGTTCCATTAAGAGTCATGCAATTATCCTGATGCCTTTCTTTCTCAGGAAATCCTAATTATCCAAGGTCCCTAGAGCACACATAACCATCCTATTAAGGCATATTTCAGTTTCCTGTAAACTCTACCCCATTAAACCACTGTTATTCTAACTAGCAAGCTATATAGATGCCCAAAAACCACTGTTATTCTAACTGGCAAGCTATACAGATGCCCAAACCTTGTGTTTGTAAGGAGGGTGCTGAAGCAGTGTCTGATGTAGTGTGACATTGTGGCTTTTCATTGACTTGGTCTCTCTCATTTCACCACCTAGTCTTGCCTGTCTCAATAGCTGAGATGCCAAACAAAGCTGAGATCCAAGCTTCTTTACCTCTGGCCACTGCTATGGATTCTTAGCCCCATATCCCTGAATGGTGGGAAAGTTCATTGCTCTAAAACTGTGTTGAATCAGAGGTAAGGTTGAGGAAAAGGTACACATCTCAGCACTTAGAGTGATATTTCAGGACTTTGGAGACCTACTGTAAGTCTCTGAGCACCAACATATACAGTCAAGGACACCATTGGAAATACCTTTTCTGTCTTTCTGTTCCCGTGGCTGTTGACAGAAATGTTTACAACTCACTGTGGTTCATAAAGCAATACAAAATCAAATTTCCATCCTGAAGTGGAAGAGGTGGAAGAAAAGAAGGTTATCCAGAGTAGTCAGCATGAGTTTACTAAAGGGAAGTCATGTTTGACTAACCTGATAGCCTTCTATGATGGTGTAACTGAATGGGCAGATGGAGGGAGAGCAGTGGGTGTAGTCTTCCTTGACTTCAGCAAGGATCTTGATACTGTCTCCCCTAACATCCTCATGGGTAAGCTCAGGAAATGTGGGTTAGAAGAGTGGATAGTGAGATGGGTTGAGAACTGGCTAAAGAATAGAGCTCAGAGGGTTGTGATCAGTGACACAGAGTACAGTTGGCGACCTGTAACTAGCAGTGCTCCCCAGGGGTCAGTACTGGGTCCAGTCTTACTCAACATCTTCATGACTGACCTGGATGAAGGGATAGAGTGTACCCTTAGTAAGTTTGCTGATGATACAAAAAAGAGAGGAGTGGCTGACATACCAGGAGCCTGTGCTGCCATCCAGAGAGGTCCGGACAGACTGGAGAGCTGGGAAAAGGGAAACCAAATGAAGTTCAACAACAGCAAGTCTGGAGTCCTGCACCTGGGGAGGAATAACACCATGTATCAGTACAGGTTAGGGGGTGACCTGTTGGAATGCAGCTCCATGGAGAAGGAACTTGGAGACCTAGTGGACAATAAATTATCCATGTGACAACAAAGTGCCCTTGTGGCGAGGAAGGCCAATGGTATCCTTGGATGCATAAAGAAGAGTGTGGCCAGCAGGTCGAGGGAGGTTCTCCTCCCCCTCTCTACTCTGCCCTAATGAGACCACATCTGGAGTATTGTGTCCAGTTCTGGTCTCCACTGTTCAAGAGAGAAGGGGAAATACTAGAAAGAGTCCAATGGAGAGCTACAAGGATGATTAAGGGACTGGAACATCTCTCTGTCAAGGAAAGACTGAGAGACCTGGGGTTGTTTAGCCTGGAGAAGAGAAGACTGAGAGGGGATCTTATTAATGTTTACAAATATCTAAAGGGTAGTGTCAAGTAGAAGGGGCCAGTCTCTTCTCAGTGGTGCCCTGGGATAGGACGAGAGGTAATGGTCACAAACTGGAACACAGGAAGTTCTACCTCAACATGAGGAAAAACTTCTTTACTGTGAGGGTGACAGAGCACTGCAACAGGCTTCCCAGGGAGGTTGTGGAGTCTCCTTCTCTAGAGACTTTTAAAACCTGCCTGAATATGTTCCTCTGTGGCCTGCCCTCGGTGATCCTGCTCTGGCAGGGGGGGTTGGACTTGTTGATCTCCAGAGCTCCCTTCCAACCTCTACCATTCTATAATTCTGTGATTCTAAGTGTTCAAGGAGAAGAGAAAACAGCCCACTCCATCTGCAGAGATATAGCTGAGAGAAAGGCAGGGCAGAGAAGAAAATGGACAATATTCCAAAGGACCCCATAGAGTAGAGGGACAATTTCTGCTTATATCACATGTGGTACATAAGTAACTGGAGCAGTAGCATGCAAGTTGGGTGTCATCCACTGGTCTTTGATGCTTAATAAGGACATATTTTCTCAGTTCTTCATATGCCACTGGATGCTTTCATTCAAAGGATAAAGTGAAGCAATTGATGTTGGATATATATTCATCTATGGTGCAAAGCTGCACTATTGCTTTGTACTTGCTGATTTTTAAGTAGAGGTGTACATTGATGTTCTGCTGGAGTGTTAAGTACTGTTATTCACCATTTAAATAGACATTGTGCAGAGTGTAAAACACTGCTTGTTTTGACAGGTGAGATGAAGTTTTCATGTTGTGATCATTCCTTATTTTGGAAAGAATGTTAGCAGAGAGAAGATATCTTTGGGGAAAGAGCAAAGCCCATGGAAGCTGTTTAGGACTCCCTTATCTCATCATTCAATGTCACCAGCTTCACTCTTTTTCTGGTCATTTGAGACAGCAACTGAACAAATTGGTCCAGGACCCTTTCCTGAGTCCTGCATGCAAATGACATAATCAGTACGATACTTCTACAGCCTCTTTCCCTAAAGTAGGAGGATCTTATCCAAACTGCAGTTTAGGGCCAGTAATCTCTCTTGTCTGGTCAAGTATCTTTTTTTGTGAAAGTGTTCTTGAAAACTGTGCGAAGAAGCATCCTTAACAGCAAAATGATCCTGGCATCTACAGGGTAATGCTTGTGGCTGTGTCCTGGCCAGTTGCCTTACTGAGATCAATGTGGCTGGAATGGGGAAGGAGAAATTAAGAGGAAACTGGAGAAGAAGCAAAGTAATCAATGGGTTATGAGATATACATTACTAGGTTACTTTTTTTATTCTACCTTGAGAGTAAACTGTTTAAGACTTTTAATTTAGACTGTTAACCCTTTCAGACTCTTACAAACCACAGCATTTCTAAAAATAATGTAAATTACAATGTAGATTTTCAAGTACTTAGAAAATCAGTTGTCAACAATCATATAGTATCACTTGCAGTAACTTTAACTCCTGCAGTCTATAACAGAAAAAGGTCCCTGTCATTTTTTCCGAAAGCCTTTTCCCCATATATCAAGCTTAGCCCTCCTACCATAGTTTTTACTTTTGCACCGTGGATGGGTATAACTCCAACAACAACAAAAAAAACCCCACAGTCTTGTTACTTTTGTGAATTGTCCTGTTTCTTAGACACATATTCAAATAATAACCCTTGTCCTTTTCTTTCCCCTTTTCCTGCAAGCTGCTAAACTGGCCCTTGGTTAGGCTGGATTCCTGAAAGGGTTTCCTCATACTGCCATGAGATGTTACAGGAGTGAAATAGCAGCAGGTTGAGTAGGTGGCTGAAGGAAGGAAAAAATTCTGACAAAAAATAATTACAATACATAAGATAATCCAAGTGTCATTGTTGTGATGTTACTGCCCTAGAAATGTACCTAAAATCTCAGTCTTTCATCTTAACGTGCAAATACAATTATTTTAGGTACTGACCTCTATGCAAGTGTTTTTCTTTTTGAAGAAAACTTTTTATCTTAGAGAGAAATCATTCTAAGGTGTCATTTTAAATGTGAAACTAGGTGGCCAAATATTAGAGTTTTATGATGACACTACAAGAACTGGACATGAATTATTTCTTTGCAGAAGTGAGGCAATAGGATCTGAAATATTCCTGCTATAATATTTAATGGAAAATTATTACTTTTTTTTTTTCAAAAAGTGTAAATCAGATAGGAATACTAACAGTAGCCAGAAAAACCTGTGATTAAATGAAAAGATATACCACCAGAGTAACTAAGTTGCCATGCCCAGATTCATGGTGTTGGTTCATCCTACTTTTGTAAAAAATCACGTATTTGATGTTTACATCTTGAGGCATGTTCTTATTTCAAAGCCTATATTCACACGATACTTGAGGCAGTCAGGACTGCAGTTTGGTTTGTCTGAAACTGAGATGTTTTACTTTATTATGTTCATACTAAAGGCTTGGAAGGAGCTCCTAGCATTGTCTTGTCTTCTGCAAGATGCACCTTCATTTATTTTTGACCATGGAGACCCTTTAATTATTTTCACTTTCCCTTTACTCCTGAAGGCTCTTCAAAGCAGAGCAATGAGTTGTGTGTCCTGGAAGGCTATTGATTGAAGGTCTCATAAATCATCTCTTGTTCAACAGGAATGAAATAGGTGTTAGAAAGATTTTATTCATTTTGCAAAGTGATGTGAAGGGTTCACTTTTTTCACCATTTAGGGAATGAGGAAACATTCCAGTGTGAGATGTAAAAAATAACTTTGTAAAAACATATCCTTTTCAATTTTTGGAACATGTTAACTGCTAATTATACCAAAGCAAGCTACTTTCCACTGGGTATTAAAGTAAGACATCTAAAACAAACTGTCAAGTGCATGTATATATAATATAATGAACTTGCTTTGATTTTTTTAACAGAACAGAAGAGACCTAACTGTCCCTTTGGTGCTGTAAATGATGACAGTGAAGAAATCAGAGACTGGGTATAGCTGTGAACATGGGCCCTAAAAGGCTGCAGTCACTGCCAGGAGCTTATTTCAGGTATTACTTCTTTTGCTTTTGTAATTTACAGAATCAAAAGACATTAAAAATGAGATGACAAGATAATCTCTCATTTTACACAACTAATTGAGAGCTCAAACACTCGTATCAAATACTTTGACAGAATAAAATAAAAGATGAAAGAGAAATGATGAAATATTTAGAGCAGATAAATGAAATTCTGTTTCTTTGGGGCATAAATATCCTATATAAAATCAGTGGTCTCCACTGGATTTCACAGAACCTATTCTTCTCTAGTACCAACTTTCCTCTCACCTTTGTAGCTTCCTCTGAAATAACCTTATAATAAGACACCGTAAAAAGAAAGTCAAGGAGTTAACTAGTGTGTCCATGGAAACAGGAGGAGCTGGTGGACCCATGTGTACAGTAAGACTCCATCAGCTTTAACCCTCTTACCCGCAAAGCTTTTTACTTTAAAGCTTGAGGCAAACCCAGGAGGTTATAAAGAATATACAAAATAGCATTTGAAGAATTTTTAAAAGGTATAGCTTCAATAGCCTGGACACCTGAGAGTCTCTTGGTTCTGCCATAGATCTCCTATTCTGTGAGCATGGATGAGTCCCTTCCATGTCTATTTTCCTTTTATACCTTTTTTTTGTCAAAACTGCTTAGACCGTCACTCAAGGAAAGAGCTGTCTGCTGTGGTGTATTTGTTACAATGCGGAGCACTTTGGGACTCTGACCTTAAATGTCACCAGGTACTACTACAGTTTATTTACAACTATTACTTTATGCAAGTAATAAAAACTATACGAGTACCAACATGCATTCTTAACAACCTTGGAAAGATTGAGAATTGTTTTGCTCTTGCTTGCTTGAGGTATAGTCAGTGACACTGCTTTCTTCTAAGGCCTTCCCCTACAGAGCATGGGTAGCGATTCACTGTTTCCCTCATCTTGTCCTTCATTAGGCATTTTTAAAGCTAAAATACCAAGCTGATGAAGGGCTGAGGTTTGAACAGCAGTATGAATTTTTTGTTTTTCACTTTTCTAATAGATTTCTGAATTTAAGTAGCAGCATTTATCTACCACAACATACCCACAGACCTACCTGTCATTCTCTGCTGAGGCCACAGATCCATGACAGAGAACATTAGTTTGAGCAGAGCACTCTGACAGAGTGGATGTTCAGCTTTTTGGGGTAGACCCGGCTTATGCTTACCCAGCTTAGTGTGTGTGAAGCAAGTTCATCCACAGCTGAGCAAATTAAAGCAGACAGACTAAGAACATGTCTTTTCTCAGGACTCCATCCCTTTTTGTACTGCCCTTTATGCTGGCAGGATTTAGGTGCAGTACCTGTGAGTAAACCTCTCAGAGGTTTAAAAAATGTAAGACATGAAATACTTTTCAGAATAGAGTGCATCTTGCACAGAAATGTTTGGTAGTTCAACGTGGTTTCCATTTAAATGCAAAATCAGACTTTCTGAATAAAAAAAAAAAAAAGAGAAAGAAAAAAAAAAAAAGTCAAAACATTCCACCTGTTCCAAAACCCAAGCCAACAATACTTTCCATAATCTACACGAAGAAAATCTTGGAAGTTGTGATATGATCCAGACTAGAAGTTCTCATTTATTTCCTTGATGAAATTTAGTTACTTTTTATTATTTTTCCATGTGCTACTAGTACAAATTCAATATAAGATACAATTTTTAATTAGCAGGAAATTAAATAAAAGTGGCATTAACAAATACAACTCTAAACCCAACTCTAAAAAAACCTGTGCAGCAATTTTGTCTGCTATGGTCCTCAGAAGAAACTTGCATCAAGAAGGTTTTATTTTCTGCAAATACCTCTTAATTTAGAAACTGAATGGGTGTAACTCTTTATGAAAAAATCCTCATGCCTTTTTATGTGCTTATCTCTCATATAATTTACTCTGCTTTAAAACTATCATGCTTTAATTGCTGACTTACAACTGTGAGCTGCAGAATGGCAATTCTCCCTACCTTTTTTTTTTCCAGTTCAGGGAAGAAATGATGATTTATTTAAAATAGGTTAAAAACCCCAAATAAACAAGAAAAGACATAAAGGAGAAATAGTTTAGACTAAAAGAAAGGCACAAAAAGCTTTCCTCACTGCATTTGTACAGTGTCTGTTTTAAGGAAGGGGAGCTACCAGAAAAGAGCTTGCAGACAGTAGTGTAAAAGTTACTGTCTTAAGAAGTGCAGCCTGAGATCATCAGTTGTGTTAAATCCTAACAAGTGATGAGAGTGCTAAAGACACCTACAAACAGTATGCTTCTGTTTTGTTGACTGTATATGTGGCTCACGTTTCATTTATTTCACAGAGTGAGAAGTGCTAGCAAAAAGAAAGAAATAGTTGGTATTAATTTTTAGCATTTCAGAGTAAATACCACAAAACAAGCAGAGAAATGGCTGCAAGCTAAGAAGAAACTCTTCACTGTTCACTGTCAGATCCAAGCCCCCTATGGATGTTACACAGCTGTGCACAAATTTGTAATTTGTGCACAGCCTAATGAGATCTTCCCTACTTTTGCATTGAGATCATATAATTGAACCTGAGGTCTTCTTTGACTTTAGCTTTTTCTGTATTTGGAGTTTGAGGCCTCATTTTACATGGAGAGAGCACCAGCAAGGCACTGTCTCTTTAGCTGCCCTGTGTGAGTAAGAGATGCTCACCTGGACCTGCTTCCTTCTGTGTATCACAAACGGCACAACTTGGGAGAACAAGCTGAGGATGACCTAAACCAAGCATATTCTTCAACTGTCCAGCCCAACAAGCTGATACCTATGCATCACTGACACCCCCTTAGTTTTTGGGATAATTTGTGAAAGCTACAGTGTGTGAGTAAATACCCCATTCCCCTCTGTAGTCCTCCAGATGAGGAGGACCATTCTGTACCATCAAAGGAATGGAAGCCAACAACAAAATGACAATGGGTCCATCAACCCTGGGTAGGAGGTAGTGGAATTACTGTATAAAGTCATAGCTAAAATAAGGAGGCTTTTAATACTTCTATCTCTTTTCTCACATCTAATTTCTTCCCTCATTCTCTTCTCCATTATTAAAATTTATTCAATCAATTATGTATTCAAAATATCCCTTTGACCTGGAGGGTCCTATTTCAGATCTCATCTGATTAAAACTTTTGTTTTAACCTACTATGTATTTCTCATGAAAATCTACACATTGCTCCTGAATCAATGAAGTATTTAACTTTGTTGGTGGTGGTTTTGTTTGTTTTTTCAGACACAGATGTGAAAAAAGCCAGGGTAAAGAAAAAGAGAGGGATATGATTGTCATCTATGTTTCACAGTTAATTGTTATTGTGCTTTAGAAATTTAAAGTTTTGATATGGAAATTTAGCCTTACACTTCTAAATAAAACCATGGTAGGAGATTAATCTATACTAGTCCAGCAATATGATTAACTAATCCAGTCTTTGTGTCTATGGTGGGTATTTTAGCCTAAACATTTGTAATGTAATCTATCATGATAATCAGTAAAATGTGGATACTTTGCATAATACTTTAATAAGTGTGTTTGCGCACAGCATAAATCTTTAATTGCTGGTTTGAGGAGTCCAATTTTAGCAGTTCTCTGCCAGCCTTATTATGATGAATCAAGTTAATTTATACATGTAGTTTACTTCTGTGTCTGAATTCATCTTGCATTTCCACTGGCTTTTATTGGAGGAAATCACAGGGGCAGATCTGTGAAGCTAAAAGCTTATCAGATCTTCTGATACTGAAATTGCAGTATCTGCCCAGCAGAAGGTGGTGAAACTGTGAACAGCCCCAACCTTATTCCAGGTGGGCACGGGTCAGAGTGAGACACAGACACAGATGGCAAACAGAGCCTTGGTGGATCAGAGCATCTAAAAAATTGCTCTTCATGAGTGCTTTCTGCAGAATCTGTTTGTAGGGTGTCATATGGAGGACAGCAATGGAAATACTGTCTCATGTCCCTGTGTTTTCATTTTCCTATGTAAGCATCTCTTTTTTTGGTGATTGAGGCTTTTCTAAGTAAGGCAAGGTAGGTTGAAATTGTCTGTTCTTTAATGAATCAAAATCATGGATTATAATTGTGACCCCAATCTGATAAACTCTGATACACCATTCTATACTCTTCTGCAGAAAAAGTATATTCCTAGAATGGCCCTATTAAAGCCACTTGGAACCATTCCTGAGAGTAAAATTAAGCATATGTGTAAGTATGCGCATCATCAGTATCTATGTCTAAGATGGCTTGTGAAGCACAATATAGCCATGAGAACCAAATTAAGAATGTAAATTTTCTTTGCTAATGAATCATTCTCCTGACAAAAAAGAAAGATAGGGGTCACTTAGTACACATACTTGCATCTTTTTTCATGAGTTGTTCTGCATTCTGGTATACCCAATACTAATTTTTCTCTGTACTGCCTGAAAACAGAGCAATTAATTTATGGTGATTTCAATTACCATTTCCCACACTGGCTAGACTTAAAACACAGTTTCAATCAGTATATAGTAGGGAAATTGCAATTTTCTTTGAGCCTCCGCAGTATTCAGACAGCTGGTGCAGGTTCATTAGGAAAATTAGAAAGATACACACCACCACCCCCCCCTCAAACAGAAAACAAACTAGCAAAATGCAACCACACAATATTTCTCCTTCTCTTTGGGTGAGATAGCTGCCCTCCATTTTCAGGTCTACTAACTATTTCAATTCCATTGCAGTAACTGCATTTTTTTAAGTTTTAACAATAACTGTCTAAAATACTATAGGATAAAATAACTTGGTGAGACTGGGGCTATATAACCTCTAACAGTTTCTCCAGTATGTAAACACCAGGTCAGAGTCAAAGTGTAGGTCTCTCAACAACAGCTGCTTACCTCAAATGCAATGCAACTCTGATGAAATAAAAAAGATCCTCTTGAAATAAAATAAATTCAATAATTCAATGACTTCTTTACATGTCTCCAAAGAGGTAAAAAGCCCTAAAGAAGCCCTGAAAGAAAGAACAGTTGCAAGGATATTCACAGTCTCCACACTGAGGAAATGTATGACTTTATGATGACAGATCAGGCATAGCTTGCAGTGAGAACACAGGACAGATAGCCTTCTTGGCCACAGAGGCTCCTAACATAACCAGAAACTCTGAAGAAGTTTGCTGCATGACAGCACCTTCAACATCTCCAGGAGAGAGAGCACCATTCATTCAAGGCAGGCAATGAGGGGAGAGATGATCTCATCTTCATCATGGCCCAATGGACAAATCCAGTGTGTGGATACAGAGGTGACGATCTGACAGGTCCCTGCATAGGTAGAGCATGGAGGAATGCAAGCACAATTTTTCGCTTTTGACCTCTTCATATAGTCCCAGCCCTGGGCTAAAGGTCTGCATATGGCTACAAAGCCTACAGTCAGACACAAGGCTCTTAGAATGATGAGCTTGATCATTAGCTGAAATCAAAGAAGCTAAGATCCATGGGTGCACCGTAGCAAACAGCAGGAATTTTAATTATGGCTGTATAAACATAGAACTAAATTGTTATGGCATAGCTGACCCTCAAATTGATAATAATTGATTGATAATAATTCTACTAAGGCTCAATTACAACAGAACCAGAACTGACTATTATATTTTGCTTGCAAGACTAACTTTAGCATTAAGATGCTAAAATTCAGTGGAATTTTAAAAGTAATGAGTTTAAAGCAGTGTCCTTTTGAAAAATGTATAAAATCATGCCATAGTAAATCCTGCAGTTTCCTTTCTGTCCTTTCCTTTTCTGTTTCTGTAGGAAACCCCTATATATAGGGACCAGATTATGACCCAATTATCATCTGTGCAAATCCAGAGTGATTATACCGAGTTCAGTGGAGATACAGAGGATTTAAAATGATGTCAGCTGGGATCAGAATTTAACTTGTTGTTTCCTGTGCTAACTTCAGATCTAAATATTCCAGTAGAAACATAAAAAGTTTAATTATATGGCCTCCCCTCCTTCCCCGCCCCCCCCCCCAACTCAGGCGTTAGGAAAGTAAATCTTCCCTTTTTTTTATGCATTGCTATTTCATAGTGGTGTGTTATTTGGTTTGTTTTTTTCCCTAAAATAAGCTATAGTGGAGAATACAATTTTCTGTTTGCAATTTCCTCTTTAATAAGCTGTTTAACATTCCACCTATTCAAAGCTCCATGAAGCAAACTTACTGCTGGTTGTATTTTGCTCTAAAAGGTAATGATGATTATCAGCTAGGTAGAATGATGTAAGATAATTCAGGTAAACTGAAATGGCTAATGTAGATTACAGTGAATTAGTAATTTAGAGATGTTCAGCAGAGGGTTGTTCAAGCAGTACTGTAAACACTTTGGGGCAAGGACCAGCTTTTTATTCCTTGCACAAAGCCCAGAACAACAGGACCCATGATTGTGACAGCTAGGCACACATACTAGAAATTACAAAAATATAATATCACTGAAGCAAATCAAGAATGGATGATTCTGATCTCAGTGTAGTGAAACTGTGTTGTCTTTAAAGGTGTTATTCCCTGTTTACTGCAGTGTAACTGTGCCCTACTATACTTATTCCCCTATCCAGAATTTTAATTTTATAACAGCAATAATGAGTACGGCACAGGGAATTTTCATGGATCTTTATTCTGCTCTGTCACAGCTTCAGTGCTGCTGTGGGAGATGCTGTAACATTTCTTTAAAGTACCAGCCCCAACTCTGTTGACGCAGAAAGTTTTGTCTGGTACAGAGGGATGCATCTAATAATGTGTCCTACGCCGTGGACACACTATGCTCAGCAGTATTCAAGTGGTTAAATGTCCAAGTGTGTTTAATAGCCTCTGGCTACACCTCAGGCCATCAGATTCTTCCCAGCTGGCCATTAATCCCCAGGAAATGCCCTAAAGATAGATCATTATTACTTACATACACAATTAGGGATTTAGAGTATGCTGCTTTCTGCTGAAAAGTAACAGAAAAAGAGGTAAGAGTTCATAGGCATTTGAGTTAAAATATGTTAGCTGCAGCAGTGACTTGGGAGCCCATGCACTGTCTGCCCAACACTTTGTGAATGTGCTGCAGGAGCCTCCTACAAGCTCTCTTCTGTTTCTCCTTTTTTCTCCTTTGCTTCACAGTCTTTCCCATCATTTTCCACTTTGTTGTGGGAATGTCTAGCAAAACCATAGCTCCTTTCTCCCCAGGACCCTCTAAGTCTCCAGTGCATCAGACTAGACTTGCCCACATGTTCCTCATTGCTGATACTAGCACAGACTCATCAGGCTGCTGAAGGTGGGTCTGCATTGCCAGCAGCTCAGTACAAACTTCACTCTGGTCCTGGGACATCTCTCTCACAGATTTTTTTTTTTCTCTACATGGGAATAATAGCTTCCCTCTGTGAACTGTATGGCCCCAGGTTTTTTCACCCACAAGTTATAAATGACAAGCTCTTCTCTCACTTGTGTCCTCTCTCTTTTGAGACACTGTCTTGCACAGAAATTTGCTGTGACTCTTTCTCCACAGATAGGAAGAATGAGGGAATAAGAACAGAAAGCATAGCAAGCTGTAATGGTGTGCTGTGAACTGGCTTGTTAGGAATACTTTCTGATTGTTCTCACCCAAACTCCATAATATTTTTTCCCAAACAACATTCAAAGCTTAAGGCTTTGAAGGTTCTGAGTTGAAGAGAAGAACCTGCTGAAGGTTCTGAGTTCCAAGGTTGCAGGCAGTCAAAGTATGCCTGGAATGATGTCTTTTTGAGGGGGAGTGGCACATGGACCCATTAGATGTCCAAACCCTTGCCAGTGGTGAATGATGTCTTGCTGGTCTCTTAGTGCCTGGCACAGGAAACAGAGTAAAATGCTGTATTTCATTCACATGTGCCTAAAATTAGTAGTTGTAATGGCAGAGGGCCCCCCTGCAGCATGTCTCTGCCATGCTGCCAATAGCACAGGAAGGGAGAAGTTAGAAGATCCCTGGGGAAATTTTTCAGTGTATGTTCTTTTGATTCTCTGGACCAGAGAGGATTCCAGGTGTCCTCTTCCCTGTCCACAGTATACAAGAGGGAATTCAATTGCAGGCTGGAAAACATAAAAAATACTGCACAAATAAAGAAGACTTCTCAGCTTGAGGGAACTTTATTTTATGCAATTAGCATTCTGTTCAACCTTGAGGTTGATTTGACCCCAGTAAGGGATATTCATAAAGGAGCACATCTAGGGAACAACATGCCTGGACTCCATGCTATTTGGAGCCTGTGCTGTTTCTTTACTCTCTGTATAATGCTATGTATATCTAAGATTTCATAACAAATGCTTAAATAATACCGCTTTGGCATTTGACTGAAATGGGTTATATTTACTGGGAAGATCCAAAACACCTCATCTGTCCCACATTTAGTAAAAGATAAAAGGGATAAGAATTATTTTTTCCCAGTTAAATGTATTTAAAAGTCTTTGGACAGAATGGGAGAATTCCTAAATTATTTGCAAATCCTGCAGGATCTACCAGTTTCAAACAAGCGAATATGATTAAGTGATGTCTTAAAATCTCCATGAAAGGAATGAATGTGGACACAATTATTTATATCACTTGTCTTTTACGTAGACTCTTCTCAGAGAACAAAGACACAGTGAACAATTTCAATAAGTATATAGAAGATTTATATACCTCTATGTCCTGGTTTGAGTGAAAACAGAACTAATTCTGTTCAGTAATTTTACTTTTCAGCTCAGTTCTTCTAATTAATTGC
>WTSP01003307.1:0-47883 GCA_025331215.1 Actenoides lindsayi
GGGGGTGGGGATACTATTTTTTTTAATATTCCCCAACATTAAGCAACTAGTGTGATCAGGGAGAGTCACTTCAGTTCCTCTTCTTCCTTCCTCTGTTCTGTCTATACAGATTGCAAATTTTTGGGATCACTTTATATCCAAGATGGGATACTAATCTCTGAGTCTCTTCATATTATTAAATCCACATATTAAGAGACTACAAAAGAACAGTTTTTCTGATATTCACACTGGATTAACTAAATTTATTTATTATTTATTAAGAATAAACTTAGCTTTTAATTCTTTTTAAAAATCAGATTGATTCTGTTATAGTGAAAATACAGTTATAAAGAAGACATAAATCTTCAACTGCAAGCTTTACTTGATTTCCTAAAAACTAAAAGAATGCATTTTCAGATTAAAAAGAGCTTTCCTTGATAACTTTCCTTGGGACAAATATGCTTTAGCCATCTGTCATAATGCTTGAGAATTCCAAATTAGTTATTAAAAGCATAAAAAAGACAGTTCTAGAGGCAAATCTTTACTCACAAGTGTAAAGAAAAAATGCCAAAATTAATTTACAAATAAACAAATAAGCCTATCTTTGTCTATTTGGTGTGCACATTTGCAATCACAAAAATATTCCTCTGGAATACTTAAAATCTCAAAAATAATGGAGACATTTTTTAAAATAAAGTAGGAGGTAAGAATCTGAAAGTAACCAGGTATCCTGAAATTTTCTCTTCCTGATTTTACTGTAACTGACAAAAGGAGCATCTATGACTAACAGTTAAATGTTATTTTCCACAGTGGAATGCAGTAATGTGAATTTCTCCTTTTGATACTGCCTGCTTTGACATCAGCACTGTTAGTATTATTAGATACTTTTTAAGAATGCATTTAACAAATGCTGCCCCTCTCCAACAAGTGACATTCAGTGACATTGTTCCAAAAAAGAGTAAAAGAAAAAGCAAGCTCAGCTTAAAGCGCTATTTAAATGTTTCAAAAGTCAGAAAAGAAGTTGCATATATGCCTAGGATGAACAGTTGACTTAACACCATTTGCAAGCCTGTGGCCTGGCACATCAAATATACATTTAATTTAAAAAGAAATTGTGATATAAGTTTATACAAACTGACAATTAACTTAGCCATAATAAGAAACATACCTAAGTTTGCTGCATCAACAGTTCGTGATGTCTCTGTTGACAATTTCTGAAGGGCCTGTTCACCATCTGTCTTCTCTGGTGAGCTGTTATGTTGAGACTGCTGTTGGTCTTCATCTTCAGCAACAAATGAAATTACACCTAAAACAAATAGATACCAGGTGTTATATTAGCCGGGGCATTAGCTTTATAAAACAGACTGCCAGACATGTATGAGTATTTTCTCAGTTCAAAGCTAATAAAAAATGAAGTGAAACTTCTACTCCAGGTGTCAGCAATTCAGTTATAATTTACAGTAATAAAAATACATCTTGAGTGAGATCAAGGAAATTAACCATTTCTTCTCCCCCAAAAAAATATTTTTCTACCAGTAATAAGATATACAAAAAAAAAAACCCAAATTTTTTATTATTGTCCACCATAGTATAAAGTATGGTAGACAATAATAATATCTT
This sequence comes from Actenoides lindsayi, assembly GCA_025331215.1. Lineage (NCBI taxonomy): Eukaryota > Metazoa > Chordata > Aves > Coraciiformes > Alcedinidae > Actenoides > Actenoides lindsayi. The sequence continues at coordinate 1,600 of WTSP01003307.1, forward strand.
TCTTTCCAGCACCATTTTCTATGCATAGTTTTGATTCTGTTATTATTTTAAATTACAGCATCTTCTTCTAGTGCTACAAGATAATAAATGTAATAGTTAAAATATTCTTGTGATGCATTTTTGTATTATATGTTAAGCTTTAATCAAATATTTAGGGAAGATAAAATACCTAGAGATTGTAAAACTAGGATTTTTTAATTGGCAGGTGTCTATTTGATAACATAAAATCTAATTTTTAAAATATAGTATGTAAACAAGTCCTTTAAATAACACTAATGTTATTCTGGAAGATTTGATATACTGACTTTTAAATAAGCAGGTTTCTTTCTTACACTGTATATGCATGACTAAGAATTTTAAATTTACCCAAGTTTTTTGATATACTACATATCACTACTGTTTTATCTAAATAACTGTCCCTCAATATTTCAATACATTCTAGAGACTTTCAAGGCTGAAATAAATATATGTTGCAGGTTTAATTCTTGCCTCATGTGCAATGAAAAACTAATTTGTGGAAGTGACTTATTTTATGATGTTATACAGTAAGACATTTTCCCATTCAAGATCATTAGAATTTACGTGAAATGGTCTCCCAAAGGGAACTTATGTAACTATGTCTTATTAAGGGTATGGGAAAATTAATCATAGTGGAGCTTTCTTTATTTGAAATGGAGAATTAATATAATTTTATGAGACACAGAACAATTTGATTTGAAAATACCTACATTAAATGGTATTTTTTCTTTCTCCAGCTTTGTGTGGGGTAAATGTGTGGTAACTGATCACATGGCAGAGAGCATGTGCACTAGCTCTCTAGTTGAATTTAGCATCTTACTAGCAAAAATAGCTAAAGTTAAATAGCAAGGCTCATGTGGGACATAGAAAAGGGAGCAGCAGTGAGGGGGAAGAGACAGCACCATGCTGTTCACCACAACTAGCTTAGGAAGTCTCTGGGACTTTAGCAGCCAGGAGGTGATCATGCTTCCTGTAGGCCAATGTGTATACACTCATCTCATTCACTGTCCTCCACACTTAACTTTCTTCCCTTAATCACAGACCTTCTGCAGAAGGCTGCTTTCATACTTCTAAACATTCTAGATTAATTTCATCTCAGGAGAAATCAGTCTTAATAAAATAGCTCCATGGTTAGTTTTGATAATATTATGCTAGAAGGATGTTACTCTTAAAAGAAAAAAAAAAAAAAGATAAATAAGGGGCAAGTTTTATCTAAACATGACTAATGTAAAATGCTATCAAGAATTTGTGGAAAAGTAAAATTTCTTTCTGATATGCTTAATGGTAACTACACCGGGTGGAATTTTCAACATAACAAACACAAGCTATTTCTGCTGAAAAGGATTGCATTAAATCATTACAGGTAAGCAAGATTTATCATATTCACATTGCCACTGTCTCTTTTTTTTTTAACCTGAGAAAGCAACTGGGTAGTACAGGTACAAAACACTAAAGTTGAAAACAAAACAAGAAAAATGGAAATAGTTGTGTATGTAAATCCAGAGAAAAGAATTCTATAATTTTAAATTTAATTTAAATTTAATAAATTTAAATTGGCCCCTCAGTTCAAGAAGGACATGGAAATGCTTGAAAGAGTCCAGTGCAGAGCCACAAAGATAATTAAGGGAGTGGAGGATCTTCCTTTTGAGGAAAGGCTGAGTGAGCTGGGTCTCTTTAGCTTAGAGAAGAGAATACTAAGGGGTGACCTCATTAATGTCTATAAATAAATAATTTTTACAAATTCCAGAAATTAAGCACAGTACAGAAGTCAGAATTTGTGTGCAAATAAGGAGAATGCTTGCAATGTCAGAAAAATTTTTAATATTTTAAAAAATACATATATGTCTTCAAATAGTTGTGTAAGTATAATAAAAAAATAAAGCATTATGGAAAGCTTAGGGGAATAAGTATGAAATAATGCTCAAGGTATATAAATATTGATGTAAGAAGACATACCTGATAGCACTAATAGCTAATGGATCATAGGATAAATACTAATTAATCTGATATTATGTCTCAATACATAATCTTAGTATAATTTGGGTCTATTGCAGCACAATGTTATAGAGAAGCAAAGTGGAAGTGAAAGACTTCATTAATTTTAAATACCGTCCTGACCATCAATATACATGAAAGATAATGATATATGATTATTCAAGGGAAGGATATCATACTGGTGTGGTGAGTGGAAGTAATGGTGGAGGAGGGAGCTGAAGTCTCAAAGCTATTCTTCTGTTCTAGTAGATCCATCATTATAGAGCACACAGTCTGGAAAGATATCTGTTACATACTGATAAAATGAACAGAGTGTAGTAGACTGTCCTAGTTGTAGTGTAGGGAGGGGAGGCATCTCCTAACAAATGTCATGTGGGTTAGTCTATCATGGCTAGATACAGTAGCAAGAAGCACTTCTACAGGTACATCAATGAGAAAAGGAAGGTTAAAGTAAACGTACCCCCCCAGTGAGCAAGAATGGCAAGCTAATAACAACGGATGAGGAGAAGGCTGAGGGTCTCAACAACTTTTTTTCCTCAGTCTTTACTGGCAACTCCCTCTCCACACTTCCCAAGTTAAAAGACCAGAAGGTGGAGACCAGGGGGACAAAATCCATCCTACTGTAAGTGAAGATCAGGTTCATGACCTCCTGAGGAACCTGAACATGTACAACTCTATGGGACTAGACAAGATGCATCCCAGAGTCCTGAAGGAACTGGCTGATGCAGTTGCCAAGCCACTTTCCATTATATTCAAAGAGTCCTGGCAGTCAAGTGAAGTCTCTAGTGACTGGGAGAAAGGACATATTACATACATTTTTAAAAGGGATAGAAAGGAGGACCCTGGGAACTACTGATCTGTCAGCCTCACCACTGTGCCTGGGAAGATCATGGAGCAGATTCTCCTAGAAGGTCTGATAATGCAGATGGAGGACAGGGGGTTGATCAGAGACAGCCAGAATGGCTTCAGCAAGGGCAAGTCCTGCCTGATGATCTTTCATCAGTGGCTTTCTACAATGGAGTGACTACATCAGTGGACAAGGGAATAACTATGGATGACATCTATCTGGATTTCTGCAAGGCCTTTGACCCGGTGCCCCACAACATCCTCCTCGACAAGTTGGAGAGATATGGATTTGATGGGTGGACCATTTAGTGGATAAGGAATTGGCCAGATGGTTGCATCCAGAGGGTAGTGGTCAATGGCTCAAAGTCTAGATGGGTATCGGTGACATGTGGTATCCCCCAGGGGTCTGTACTGGGACCAGTAATGTTTTCTATTTTCATCAATGATATAGACAGTGGGATCTAGTACACCATCAGCAGGTTTGCAGATGACACCAAGCTGACTAATGCAGTTGATAACCCAGAGGGATGGCATGTCATCCAGAGGGATCTGGACAAGCTGGAGAAGTGAGCCAAGGTGATCCTCACGTGGTTCAACAAGATCAAGTGCAGGGTCCTGCACGTGGGTCGGAACAATCCTCATTAGCAATACAGGCTGGGGGATGAGGTGACAGAAAGGAGCTCTGTGGAAAAGACCTTGGGGATGTTGGTGGATGAGAAGCTGGACATGACCCAATAATGCACACTTGCAACCCAAAAGGCCAAGCGCATCCAGGGCTGTGTGGCCAGCAGATCAAGAGGTGGTTTTGTCACTCTGCTCTGGTGAGACCTCACCTGGAGTACTGTGTCCAGCTCTGGAGCCCTTAACACAGGAAGAACACAGACCTGATGGAGCAGGTCCAGAGCAGGGCCACAAAAATGATCAGAGGACTGGAACACCTCTCCTAAGGGGACAGGCTGCAGGAGTTGGGATTGTTCTGCCTGGAGAAGAAAAGGGTCCAGGGAGGTCTTATAGTGGCCTTCCAGTACCTGAAGGGGGCCTACAAGAAAGCTGGAGAGGGACAGTTTACAAGTGCATGTAGTGATAGGATGAAGTGCAATGGTTTTAAACTAGGGAAGGGTACATTTAGTTTAGATGTTAGGAAAGAGTTCTTTACCATGAGGGTGGTTGAACACTGGAACAGGTTGCCCAGGGAGGTGGTAGAGGCCCAATCCCTGGAGGCATTGAAGGCCAGGCTTGATGAGACTGTGAGCAACCTGATCTAGTTGAGGATGTCCCTGATTACTACAGAAGGGTTGACTAGCTGACCTTTAGAGGTCCCTTCCAACCTGAGTCATTCTATGATTCTATGATTCATTCTGTGTTTCTAATTATAAGAAAATGGGGAAAAAAAAACCAAACACAAAACAAAACAAAAAAAAAAGCAAGATTACAGCTTTAAAGATTATTAAAATTAATAAATTCAAATATTCTAAAGCCTCCTTGTGGCAGAGATATTTCATTACACATCATTATAAAATTTAAGTAATTTTTTTCTTTTAGACCTTGCTTCCAATGACAATGGAGGGTTTTCTTTAGCAGCTGTCTGTATTTTGAGAAGATTGTATTGTGCATAAGTACATGTGAGAGAAAGAGGGACAGACCTCCAGTGTTCGCAGTTTAAAATTCTTTTTTCATCAGTAAGTAGGTGGATGTTAAACTGTTACTTTTTTGGCTCTGTAAAATACGCACTCTCAAAAGCATCAAAATAATTGGATGAAGAACTCTGAATAATTAATTATTTGCAGCAAATCTTGGAACGCTTGAAAAGCTCCAGAACTATAAATTGCTAAAGCTCAGGAATATTTCAAGAGCTAGTGAAAGAACTGCAGTAACTGAAAACTACTTGAATTGCTAAACCACTGTGCTGATAATCCAGCAATCGCATGATCAAAAAATCAGTGAAGAATTGCATTATAATTGCTGACACTCACTTTTCCTTCGTTATGGCAAATAGATCTCAAAGAAACAGAATTAATAACAGTGAGGTTAAAAACTTGATCAATTAAGGTGACTGGACTGATGTAATGTATTTAGATCTCTGCAAGGCACTCAGTTAAACCTGTCAAAGTATTTCAATTAAAAAATAATCAGTTTTACTAGAGATGGCATACATTTTTAAACCCAGTTTATCTGCTTAATCATAAAATATGCATAAATTGTCTTTCATAATGTTTACGGGCACCAAAATATTTACTAGCTGCTCAAAGCTATTGAAATTTTTTTATTAGGGGAAAAAACAAAATCATTGCTGGCACAAACTAGAAATAACAACAACAAAGTGCACTAATTTAAAGTCAAATATAGAATGCAGAATCCTTATCAGTGAGGACACTTAGTACATAGTACAGCCTGCATGACTTCAGTCTTTAAATTAAGGCAGAATATTTTCCTGGAAGTATTCCTAAGCAGAATGCTCTCCTAGTTTGGGAGTGAACAGTGCAATTCAATGACCACTACCGGAGATCAAAATAGCTTAATATCATAAATATATGAATTTATTCAAATTATGGGGTACAAAATAATTCCAATCAAAAGGTGTTTTGTAGGATGGGGAAAAGGGATTTTATATAGTAAGAGGAATAAAAAGTCTTTAGCACTTGATGAAGTAATAAAAAATACATTTGAAAGGTGTAGAAATACTGCATCAAAAATGACAGATTAAGAATAAGAAACAGGCCTGTTTTCATTCTTTCATAATGTTCTGCTGAGCTTGTCTCCTATGTTATTTGAGGGCTTACATATAAGATATTTTAGTCTCTCAGCTGTGAAATGCTCTGGCATCCTACAGAGCCCACTGTTGCTTACACTGTCAAAGGCAGCATTATCTTACGTTACCTTACTGACGCTGCAAAGCAACTGATAAATGATAATTTGTTTATGCATAACAGTCCCCTATGTTCAGGGGTTTTTTTCATCCATCCAGTTGCTCAGTCCTGACTTCTGTGTCATACATTATATAAAAATGTAACTTGACAAAATAACATGGCTGACAAATTTTAAAGCATACACTAAAAAAAAAAAAAACAGAACAAAAAAAACCCAACCACAAAATAAGATATCACAGAGGTACAATTTCCACTGATTCAACTGACCACGGAGTTGTGCCATCATTGTTATAGAAAATACCACTCCTCTTCTCAGCTCTCCTTTGGAATATTTGAACTCCAACTGAGAGGGTTGGGGTTGTTCAGCCTGAAGAAGAGAAGGCCCCGGGCAGACCTTATTGTGGTCTTCCAGTATCTGAGGGGGGCCTACAAGAAACCTGGGGAGGGATTTTTTTATGAAGGTTTGTAGTGTTAGGGGTAGATTTAGATTAGAAATTAGGAAGAAGTTCTTCACTATGAGGGTGGTAAAACACTAGAACAGGTTGCCCAGGGAAGTTGAGAATGTGTTCAAGACCAGGTTGAATAGGGCTTTGCACAACCTGGTCTAGTAAGAGTTGTCCCTGTCCATGGCTAGGGGGTTGGAACTAGATGATCTTCCAAACCATTCTATGAGTCTGTGGCTGTATATATATATAAAATATACTAAACTTGCCAAAGCAACAAACTATTCCCAGAATTATACTGAAAATGAATACTTAAAATTTACATACATTGTAGAGGTTTTCTTTTTGCTGGTACAATATTGCTTTAAAAGGTTTCTTGGTCAAAATGTCATTGCAAATTTTCTAGCTTTACTGATCAGTGTTTAAACAATTTATACAACTTCAGTCCACATATTAATACTGAAGCCTTTTTTTATATTTCTTTAAAGAAGATACATACCTTTAAAAGGAGGCAGACTGTTTTATTTCCCAGTAAAATTGTAACTGCAACACCACATGTTAGACTGATTCATTGGCTACACACTACAGTACCCCATTCCCAAATACAATTCTAAACCACAAAATATTAAACTTTTCCCTTTCTGTATAGTTTGGATGGACTATTTAAAAGATATGTATTGTACATGATTATTTTATGGTGCAGAAAGATGATAAAAGCCTACAATATCCTGATATTTTAACTATAGACCAATTTGTAGAATTCCACCAAATAAATGGACAATATTTTATTTTTAAAATCAGATTTCACACAAATGTTGAATGGAAAATACATGATCATCACCATCTGATTAAAATTAACCCACATCTGCACTCTGACAGGCCATGTCCTGTAACATAGTGCCCTTTTTCCGCAATGTAAGATTCAAAAGTTCCAAGTAGCATGGAAATGTGCTGCCTACTAAGCACAGATACAGTTTAAAAATAAATTAAAGTAAGTGTAACCGATATATAAAATTAGAAAGCTCCTTTCCAAAACCTAGAAAAAATTTATGTATAAAAGGACACTGACTAAAATAGGTGTGTATTTTTTGCACAAGAACTATTCAAGAATTATGAGCTTTCATCTATTATGGAAAAATTCTGGTCTATTCTGTGGAAAGCAGAAATAAGAGTTTGATAAAAAGATTAAGTAATATGTAGAAGATGCTTTATTAAACCTAAAGGAAATTGCTCTTTTACTTAGAAAACATATTGCTGAAGAATTTTATCTGGTGCCATAATCTTGTGTGACATGTTTATTAGCCATTAAGTCTATGTTAAAGCTGTCATACAGCTACAATGCATATAATATTATCCCTCTATTGGAATGCTTCCAAATGGACTTCTGAAAAGGACTGGGCCCACTTCTAGCTTAGCAATCATAAAATAGCAAGAAAGAAATCAAAAGAAGTATAATTTTGCAGCTATATAATTTTGTAATAAAAAGGACTTGGAATTTAAAGGAAAAATGCAGACCATTTGCTCAGCACAACAATTCATTTGGTAAAAGTACTTTTATGAGAAATTATTTTAATATGACAAAAACAGTACTAGAACACTAAGGCTACAAAGTTTTATGCTTACAAGTCAGGGAGTTCTAAACTTGAGATCATCCATCAGCACTACGACAGTCTTCAAAAAGATAAGTAGTTGTTCTTTTTGTGTGTTTAAGTTATACTCTACCTGTTTCATCTTGAACCTGGAAAAGACTAAGTTTCCTGAGTTCCAATTAATTCCCACTTGCAGCACCTACATCTAATCTGTGATCTTCAAGCTTCAGGCTGGACACTGAAAAAATTCTAAAACTGCCAAATATGCATATATATCTCAGCTTTGACTTTATTAAAGTTTCCCAGGAGCTGAAAATGGTTCTTTGAGGAGCAAATATGACTTCCCAATCTTCCATGGTATGAAGCAGACAGAATTCCATTCTCCTTGACTCCACAAAATAAACACTTCCTAAGTGATGTTACCTTAGATAGGACACTTGATAGTTAGGTTTATATCACACCTAACATCAGACAGCAAAATCAGCTGCTGCCTTTCAAACCTGTGACACTGGCTCCTCTTCCCTCCACCCCTCTCCCTCCTACAGTAGATGAATTATTAATATGCACAGATTTCTGTAACCAACCAAACTGTCCCTGCTCCAGAGGAAGAAAGAACATGATTTCCTAAGGTAGTGATTAAAGCAGGCACTGAGCCAGGGGGTGGATGGTAGATAACTGGGCCCTGTGTCTTTTCAAAGAATAGCCTTCTATTAAGTTATTTTAAAACGTAAACTAAATGAACTGTTTTCTGAACAAAAGAGCTTCCCAGTCTTTGAGCCAATAACTTTTCTGTCATGTTAAAGAGACAGACTGTTCTCTTTTTTTCTCACTTAGCGAACATACAGTACTTCAAAACAAAATGGAAACCATTGTAATAGAAGATAGAGAAATGACAGATCATAGCAGATGTCGATCTGAATATGCCATCTCTGTCCCTTTGAAGGCATGGCTTTTACCACTTGGTATTAATTTGCTGTATGATTGATCCCTGGGAACCTCTTCTACTTAAACTTTCAGTATATATAAAAGAATTGGGGACTCTCTAAGCCAGTAGAAGAGAATATTCCAAATCTTTAAAGCCTGAAAAAAAGCCATAAGTTAAATTACAATGCATCCTCAATATTTCTTTTTGAACATTTTTGATGACCACAAATTTCACTGAAAGATTACTCAGATAAAGTGTATTTTTTCTCAGGGCTACAGATTTAGCAAGATGGCTCAGAATTCTTCCTCTGTTACTAGGCCAAGCTTTGTTTACAAGTATTAATTTCTTTTCTCAAATCACCTGTGAATTGAGATGGCATTATTACTTACATTTTACACATCACTAAAACCAAAATGGCCAAAAGAGCAAACTAGTTTGCCATCCTTGGGGACAGGACTTAATTGCTTTTTAATGTTGAGAAAACAGCTGTCATTAATCTCACTTGTCTAAGAAGGTAGCAGAATCAAGTTTTTAGAGATAGGAACCCACAAAATCAAAACTATACACCAAGCATTTTAGATTAAGAGATTTACCCAATATAAGAAATACTTTTAAAAAAAGAAGTTGTTCATGTCTAGGTTTTCTGAGTGCTATTTAGTTACTTTAAGATGTTTGTTTCTGTTCCCATACATAATTCCCTTCCCAAGATGCCCTTGTACTTTGCTCATCTGAGAGGTACAATAGCTACTCTACAAGTAAGAAAAAGACTGATTGTACAGCCTCATTCTCACAATCATGCTTTTCGTATTACGAGGTAAGGTATGAGTACTATGAAAATCTAGAACTATTACTAAGTATTTGAAACATATGAAATCTTAATTGTTAAAAAAATATTACTTTAAAACAATTAAGTATGATGCTAGTTAAAACAAGTGAGTTTTGCTATTGTTTCAAAGTATACCAGTATAACATGGACTGATGCAAATTGCTTGCAATTAATTTTAGATAGCCCTATCCTCTATACATCTCATAGAAGGAATCAGTTTCACTACATTCTGTTTATGTATTCTTGCCTTATGGTCAACAAATTGGACTTTAATAAAGGGAAAGAAAGAAAATCTGGTCTCTAACTTGAAATCTTCAGGTTTAGTAGTACTAGAATAACTACATCTCTTCAACAGGTTTTGGAAAACTGAATTCAGATCCAAGAACTTGATGATAATTACTTCTGAGTCAATTTTCATGGGACCAGTTCAAGCCATAAAGCTGCACATATGCTGACATTTGTGAGGGACTTCACCACATATTTAGCAGTAATATACCCTTACAAATAAAAATATGAGCCAGCTTAAAAACCAGTATCACCAGTTATTATAGCTTTACTTCCAGGACAAAGATTATGTTGAACAGAAATGTAAGCATCAAATGTAAACAGATTTAATCTGCTAATTTATAGGGATTTTATATATTTGGGTTCTACATTGTACCTTTAAAGATTCCTCGTCTCCATGGAGATACTCTTAAAGTGTAAGCGACTGTGTCATCTGGTTCTACAGTAATAAGAGGTGCACCACCCACCATTGAAAGATCTGAAGATACCTGATGAAGAGAATTCCCAAAGAGGATAAATCATCAAAAGCAAGTTACTGTTGCAAGAACACTATAGACACAACAGCCATTCTATTTTCTTTGAAAAGCAGATATATAAAGTATGCTATTGGTAAGTCCTAACCTTTATGCACATGAAAAGAATACATACTGTAATAGTATTGCTGACATATACAGATCATATCAAGCACAAATTTTGAAGTCATTGCTCAATGCAAGTAAAAGAATCTCACTTAGACCATGGAACTACTCATATATGCATAACATTGCACAGTCAGGCTCTTAATATTTTACACACAGTTTCTTTAGAATGGTAACAAAGAGGTTTATCAGTAGTAATCCATCTAACTAGACAGAACAAAGCAAGACGTGAAGGGTCATTTTAAGCTAAATTGCTATACCTCAAGTGTTGTTAAGCCATGCTTTCTGATAAGTCACATTTTGTAAATGGCACATATACAGTGACATACATAGTAACTATTTGAGCAATGAAAAGACCAACACAATTGATCAGCTGCTCATAGAAGAGTTTGAAGTTAGGTACCAGACATCAGAAGCTAGTTTAGGGATATAAGCTTTCTAAATACATAGTATTTTCCCATGAAATATTACACAAGGTTTCTCTGTAAATAGCTGTGCACCTCCAGTGATCCCTTGGTAGTAAATAAGTTCATCACCATTTATAGAGAATAGAATCCTTTCATAATGACAGAGGTAGACTTGTTACCTTGAGATAGCTCTAGTTAATTCCTTGTCTCTGTGCATGAGCTCTTTTTTCATAATTTATCATTTACTCAATCAATTTATTTAATCTTTTTGCCTCTCAAACTCTGGAAATAATTTAATGCTATCTGAAATACTTGCTAATATTTGTCAATTGATTTTTTTCTTTATGAACCTCTAATGCTCCTTCTTTCTCTCCATGGGTTTTCCACTGTTCCTACTATATCTTAACAGTAATTGGACTTTAAAAGAACCCTCTTTTTCAATCTGATAAGAGTTCTTTTCCTCCCTTGTGTTTAAAATTTAGTATCAAGAAGGACAGAGAGCTACTGGAGATAGTCCAGCGCAGTGCGACCAAGATTATTAAGGGAGTGGAGCATCACCCTTACGAGGAGAGGCTGAGAGAGCTGGGTCTCTTTAGCCTGGAGAAGAGGAGACTGAGGGGGGAACCTCATTAATATCTATAAATATGTTAAGGACGAGTGTAAGGAGGATGGAGCCAGATTCTTCTCAATGTCATCCAATGTTAGGACAAGAGGTAATGGGAGTAAGTTGGAGCACAAGAGGTTTAAGGTAAACACAAGGAAAAACTTTTTCACTCTGAGGGTGACAGAGCACTGGAACGGGCTGCCCAGGGAGGTTGTGGAGCCTCCTTCTCTGGAGACATTCAAAACCACCTGGACACATTCCTGTGTGACTTGATCTAGGTCATCCTGCTCTGGCAGCGGGGTTGGATTAGATGATCTTTCTAGGTCCCTTCCAACACCTAACATCCTATGATTCTATGATTCCTGCTAATGCTTTGGTTTAACAAAGTTTCTACTAAGTATGTTATAATCACACTACTCTAAAATATACATGTTTCTAATGTGCTACACAGTTCTATCCCAGAATTTTAAAATTCTGAATAGCTTTTTTTCAGACAGCATACCTTCTCCAATCACATTTCCCAAACTCTTCCTAAAGTTCTCATAAGAAGGTGTATCCTACTCTCCTTACCCATGTGCACAGTCTAGGTACTGCCTTACAGATACATGCCAAGGTGAAATAGTGCATACTGCCATTTCATGCAGTTTTCCCTTCAAAGGCAGAAAGACAGATGTGATATGCTTCAAAATGCCCCAAGTCTAAATGATCAGAGAACTGTGACTGCAAGGTAAACTACAGTGTGGACCACCCTCCTCCAGCTTTCCTTAGTTCTTTAAGGTGTTAGAAGATTCTAAGACGACCATTTTGGAGTTATGCAAGCCAAGTCAGAGTCAGAATTCTTACTATGTGTTTTTACAAATTAGGAAATTAAAATACAAAAACTTGCATACCTGAAATGACAAAGTATCCAGTACATTTAAAAATAAAACCTCTATCGGTAGTACTGTATTTAACATTTTTCTAGTTATACATGCAGTTTCGTGAATACTATTTATGTTGGAAAGCAATCAGTACTAAAACAGAGACTGAAACATGAGTAGTATTAAACACAACTAACTACTGATGGCTTCACTTATGATCTTGAGTTTCAGCTGAGCAACCTTAATACTAATACAGAAACAGGCATTCAGATTTAATACAACTTGATGCTGAATCAGGTAATCTAAATTACTATCTAAACCTTTGTGCCAAAAGATAAAGCCATAGTTCTGTTCATAATTTTGCCAGATTCACAAGCCCAAATATGTAACAACCTCCCATCACCACAGACGCATTGATTTTGTATCAGTCTCCCTATTGACTTTTCCTGACTGAACATCCTGACATAACGTACTCCGGCTTCTAATATGCACTGAAGGTTTATGCCATCTTTGCCACTACTTCCTCACCCTTCTCCTGTTTAACTGATATATATTGAATTATGTTTCCACAATGAGACAGATCTTGATAGAAATGCATTTTTAATTAATTGGGCCAAAATAGCAAAAATACTGGAGCTGTTCTGCCTATTTTCTTGCTCTAGTGAGATATAGGTAAGATTAAGGGAAAAAAACTTTAACCAATTGAAGTTCACTCCATCGTGTTCTGCTGCTAGAATCCAGTGCAAATAAAAACCAATGGACAGACTAAAGTCTTGCTGAAGTACTCTCTGGAGTGAAAGTAGGAATGAGCTTAGGATCACAGAAAGAACTTTTGGGTATCACAATTCCCATTGATTTTCAATTCTGCAGTAAACTGATCTTAGAGTTACTCTCAGGGGAAAGTACTAATGGCTAGTTACTACTGGCTGCTCCTGTAACATCACACTGGATACTCTTAAATAACTGGAAATGCAAGAGGAGTTGCTTAAATAGCCACAGAAAGGATTCTTAAGCTATTACAGCTGTGACCTCCATTATCAAAAATGTTTGTGTCTTCTTTATTCATGTTCACATTATAAAACCTTTTGGAATCAGATACTGACTGCAACGAGTATTAGAATAGAGTTCTAAAGTGCAGCCAAGAAATAGTAATTTTATTATTTCCATGGCTGTTACAAATCCATGTTGAAAATTGTACATAAGTGGTGCTGCTCTCAGTCAGCTGCAGCTATTAAACTCACTAGTATTCTCCATGCTTCTCACTTTTCCTACTGATAAGAATACTCAACACCTTATCATTAGTGGATCACTCCCATTCATTTATCTTTATAAGCAAATTTATTTGTCTCTACTATTTAAGTGATTCACCCTTTAGCAGATCCAGTCTTCAAGCAGTGGTCCTAACAATATAATCTCTTACCTCCAACATCTTGACAAGGTCTATGGTTGTAACAGACATCACTCACTAGTTAACCTTTAATCTATTCCTTACACTGAACTTTGTTTTACTCTGTGATGTGATTTATCAACTATATTACTGAGACTAATTAAATGGTCAGCCTCAGATGGCAAATGGATACTAAATGTGCATGCCCACACTTGCACACGCACACAGGGCAATTTATATTGATATCAGAATTCATACCAAGAATCCTATTTAATGAGAATCATTCACAGATATTTGAGGTTCCAATATGGCATCATGTTGTGTAATGCCTGCCTGCTAAACAGTAGATTCATTACACGTACATTGATAGACCAACAATATATCAAAAAAACACCCAGAAAGTGAAAAAGATGGTGAATGTAAAAGTGCACATAGATAAAATATTTTTGTTAAGAATAATTTCTTGCAAAGATTTCATAAGTGTAGAGGAAAGCCTGGAGTGAAGCAATTAAAGTTTATATACAGTGAGCTTTAACTCAACTTCCTCCTAAATAATAGATAGCTATTTCTTATTAGAACACATTTTTAAGAGAATTGTATATTAGAATAGAACACAATTTTAATCTCAGAATGCAGTGTTATATAATCTTACATCCTATAATAATCTGCAAAACCATGGTCACAAAGGTACCTGAATGTGCCTAACAAAATCTAGTATGGGTCATTATGGTTAGGCAAATACATTTTGATGAAAATAGGGCCTAAACAGGGGCTCTTCTATAAACAAAAAAAACCCCTTCAGACTTAGAAGCTACCCAAAATAAGTCAAGGTATGGAATTACTTCTGCCAGTTAGTGGGAGAGGCAGTTCATTAGCAGGTGTCCTAATTTACAAGGAGGGAATGATGAACAATTCCAGATAGATTAACTGGAATATAGGCAAAAAAGTCTTGCATTTAAGGAACTTTTTGTAATGTAGAAATGATCAAAGAAAACCTGAAAGACAAAAATCTTGTCTCAAAGGTATCCCAAAAGATACAATCATGCCAAGATAAAAACAGTGAAGCTGTAGCATTTAGGGATGATTCTATACTAGGAAGAAGTAAGTATTTGTACCTAACTTACTCTGAATGCACCAGTATTGCTGTTAACTGGAAATGTTTGGGGAGAGGTACTTTCATCGCAATCCTCACATAGGACAAAGGAAATATTGTGTTTCATACCCAACTAAAAACTAAGCTCCTTTTAGGATGGAATCATACCAAGGGTGGGGTTGCATAGATAAACACATACACACAGTATCTATACAGATAGAAATAGATGGATCTACACACACAGAGGCTCACACAGAATTTATCAGGCATGAATAACTGCAATTTCTTAAAGTATTTACCAATTTAAAGCACCTGCGATCTATGTAACATTGCTGATTCTCATTACAATCTTTGTGAGCATCCTACTGCCAAATAAACCAATCATATCAGTATTAATGCTGTCTTGTAAAAACTTTCCATTTGGTAGTTCTTCCTTTCTTGAACATATTTTTATCATTCCTGGGTGCAATCATCAGAAAACATCAGATGCCCTAATGCATGAAACATTTTCTGAGTGTATAAGTGAGCTAGGAAAACTCCAGCTTGGATGTTTATCCCTATTCTTTACAACGAGGGTGACAGAGCACTAGAGCAGGATGCCCAGAGAGGTTGAGGAGTCTCCAACCCTGGAGATTCAAAACCTGCCAGGACATATTCCTGTGCAACCAGCTCTAGGTGAGCCTGCTTTGGCAGAGGGATTGGACTAGATGATCTCCAGAGGTTCCTTCCAACCCCTATCATTCTGTGATTTCCTAGTAGATCTATTATCTCAAAAAAATTAATTTATTCTTCCTCTAGTTTATCTATGAATTTTACCTATTTGCCTATATATATATATACACACACACATTTTGAAACAATACTCTTCTTCAGTAATAACATTTCACATAGATCAGGAAATAACATAATAAGTATATAGTAAATAAATAATATATAATTTTTTTAGTGTTTATTGAGTACTTCAGAAGAATGTATGCCCAAGCTCTATCACGTCATGCAATTTAATTAAGAAAATACAAGGAAAAATTAGTATGCTAGACTATTAAAATAAGTTGTCTTTCACTACTTCTTCTTAAGACTTCATAAGAAAATAAAGTTAATTACCTTGTTTTGCAATGTAAAACTGTGTGGACAACTAATAAACTATTTTGGCACTATTCATATTCAAAAAAGTCTAATAAGAACTAACACAATAAGCTGAAATGGAATAGAACTTCCTATAACATTTCTGTATTAAAGTCTGGATCCACATACCATTATCAGTCTTTCAAATTCATAACAAAATTAGATGTTTTATTTGCATAGGTTTTGTTAGAAAGACAATGTGCAACATAATTAAGAAACAACAAAGCTATTCAAGTTGCTGTAATATTTATCATGCAATCACTACAATTAATTCAGTGAAGAAATGCTGGCTTTTAGTAACCAGAAAGTTCCCCAAATCCACACAATATATGCTACTTCTTTTCCTTATCACTCAGAAAATAAGAATTGCAGAATACCACAATGAAAAAAAAAAGTAAATTATTATTAAAATTATTGTCACCCTGCATAAACTTTGCTCAAATCAATCCATCTCCAAGGATTTAATTTTTAAATGGTAGTATTCTCCACTGTCTTACACCTCAAGTCACTATTTACACACAGAAATTATAAATGGAAAAGATTTATAAAATGTTATGATTTACAACTAATTTGTTAGCCACAAGTTTGAAAGTTCATTGTGCAGAACTGTAATATGACTATTTAAGATTAATAGGAATGGAAAGCCAATCTTCAAAATTATAGTAAAAAAAATTTTTTTCCAGAGTTGAGTAGCCAAATAAGCATAACTTCCAGAATGTCAGCTGACACTTTAATGACATCTATTTTGAACAGCACAGAGAAAAACAGTTAAACAGTTTTATATATTTTTACTGCAAAATTAAGCTCTGAAAGAATTAGGCACCTTTATAGTTAAAGTTACTACCAAAGGTGTCATTAGAAGTAACCATCAACACACCAGACAATTATTTATATCCAGCAGACAGAATTTTATATAAAAATGAAAAGAAAATGGTATAAAAAAATTTGTGAGGAGACTGACAGATAGGATTTTTATAGAAATACTTTACACTTCCTACTCTTGTAGGATGATTTGAATCTAATATTACAGCCACTAAAAATCCACTTACATTGCAGTCACTAACCTTCTATTAATTCAGCATCAGTGAAGGATGTGCTCTCTGGCTGATGTTATATGTGCATAAATTCTTTATTAATTCTGTTGTGATGTTTTTTCATATCCAGGAGAAAGTTAATCATGAGAAAGACTATTTGTTGCAATATCCTCCAGAACTAGCCATGAAGAGCACAGTAGCAGTATTTCCCTAAGGTCTACACATAAATCAGTAGAAAATAGTTCATAAAAACGTTCACATTTTCAAGGGAATTTATGGAAATTGTCTTTTTAATCATGGAAAGCTTTGTGGGCACTGAAAGTGTTTTGCTTAGCATTTTTAAAGGTAGACTGATGGAGTCATGCACATGAATTCCACTGAATTCCAAAGGCACTTCTTCCCTTCCCAGCTCTCTTGGTACATACTAATCGTTTCACAAGCAAACCACCCATACAAAAATTGTTTCTTCCTCAGACATGAACACTCTTATATATGTTTGAAGTAGGAAAAGCACTATTCAGAGGAAAGAAAGATTTCTTAATGGAGGAAAGGAAAGAATTATTTCCCTCTTCCTCCTCTCAGATTTAACTTTCATTTTAAATAGTACACTTTCGCAGTAGTACCATTAATTTGGTTGAGGTCATTAGATAAATACAGTGAATACTCTGAAACAGAGTAGCATATATACATTGTAATTAATTTTTTAATTAAATGAGTTTTTATTGTTTAGAGTTTAATATATTCAGATATTAAAATGAAATACTGAAGCTAAATTTACACCTCAAAGGCAAAATTACCCATGTATTAATTCAGCTAAATTACTTCTTGCTAGGTATTCATTGTGCAGTAAATTGTTTATGGACATATCTTTAAATTATTATGCTCATCAGCTACGGCCACATTATATATCATTCTTGATATAAGCTGAGTTTTATTACCTCAATAAATTAATAATATTTTTTTTTAAATATCATGTCTGTCTCTGTTTATCTATGAGAAGTTACCTTGTATAGTGGATACACCCCATCAACAGAGGATGTATGTGGCAAGTCAATCAATTCAATAATTAAGATATTCATTAGCCAACAAAATTACAGAAGAACCCATAAAAAACATTTCTAAAGCTATCACTTTTTTTTGGATTATTTTTGTTCAGTCTCCACCAAAGCAGACAAGATTTCCTCTATCTAATCATCAATCTAGATAAAGGACAATAAGGTAAAATTTCAAAGATGCTAATTTAAAAGTGAGGAGGAGTTGTTCAGCTGTCAGCAGCTGCCCTCAGGGGAAATACTGACAAAGACAAAACCGCAGTCTGTTGTGCTCCACTTCGTAAAAGACTATCCAGAAATTACAGTAATCAGGCAGCATGGAATGAACAACAACAACAAAATTAGTATCACTTCTTTTTCCTGTTGCCCTTTGTGCTATTTACTTCTGAGTAAGTTTATTTTGCATTTCTAACAAGGTTGTCCGTCACAGTTCTCTCTTATAGGAGGTTTTCCCCTTTCTCCTAATAACCACAGGTAACAGTGATCATGTTCTGGATTTACTGATTAAATCCTAATTCACAGACTAACCTTTTTGGAATTAAAAGTGAGCAGATAATCTTCACTCACTACAATAGCGAAAAACACTACATGACATCTGCTGGTGAGTGCTGAAAATTACTAACATTGTTTCCTTTGTTGAGGACACCGTTTCCAGACACTGGTACGTAATCATGCTTTTTCCACCTTGCTTCAACAAATGTTCTACAATAGCTTCTGGGTAAAATGCTAGCATAGAGAAAGTACATTATTCACAGTGATTAATTTATTACATTCACACAAGCATGAAATAGCTGGGTTTACAGTAGTAAGGATCTCCCAAAAGTTGCAGAGCAAAAAGCACACACAAGAGGTAACTGAATACAGTATTTGAGGTCTCACCAGTGCCAAGTACAGGGGGACAATCACTTCTCTAGTCCTGCTGGCCACAGTATTTCTGACACAAGCCAGGATGCCATTGGCCATTTTAGCCAGCTGGGCACTCTGCTGGCTCATATTCAGATGACTGACAACCAACACCCCCAGGTCCTTTTTCACAGAAGAGCTTTCCATCCACTCTTCCTCAAGCCTGTAGAATTGCAGGGGGTTGTTGTGACCCAAGTGCAGGACTCAGCACTAGGCCTTGTTGAACCTCATCCCACTGACCTTAGCCCATCAATCAGCCTGTCCAGATTCCTCTGTAGAGCCTTCCTACCTTCAAGCAAATCAACAGACCTGTCCACCTTGGTGTCATCTGCAGACTTACCGAGGGTGTTACTGAGGGCGCCTTCAATCCCCTCATTCAGATCATTGATAAAGATATTAAACAGAACTCACCCCAACACTGAGTCCTGGGGGAACATCACTTGTGACTGGCCATTAGCTGGATTTAACTCCATTCACCACCACTCTGGGCACGGCCATCCAGACAACTTTTTATCCAGTGAAGTATACACACATCCAAGCCATGAGTAGGCAGTTTCTCCAGGAGAGTGCTGGGGCAAATGGTGTCAGAAGCTTTCCTAAAGTCCAGATAACACCTACAGCCTTTCCCTCATCCCCTAAGTGGGTCAACTTGTCATAGAAGGAGATCAGGTTAGTCAAGCAGGACCTGCCTTTCACAAACTCATGCTGATTAGGCGAGATTGTGCTGTATTCGCCACGTGATACCACTCAAGTGATCTGCTCCATAACGTTCCTCAGCACTGAGGTCAGAATGACAGCTCTGTAGTTTCCCAGATCCTCCTTCCAGCCCTTTTTGTAGATGGGCATCATATTAGCTAACCCCCAGTCAACCGGGACCGCACCAGTTAGCCAAGACTGCTGATAGATGGTGGAAAGTGGCTTCATGAGAACTTCTGCCAGCTCCCTCAGTACCTTTTGTAGATTCCATCCAGCCCCAAAGATTTGTGTGTATCTGAGTAGAAAGTGACTGACCATTTCCTCTTGGATTATGGAGGCTTCATTATGCTCCTTATCCCTGTCTTCCAGCTCAGGAGGCTGGTCATTCAGAGAACAACTGGTCTTACTATTAAGGACTAAGGCAAAGAAGGCATTCAGTACCTCATCCTTTTCCTCATCTTTGTCATGATATTTTCTCCTGCGTTCAATAAAGGATGGAGATTCTTCTTAGTCCTCCTTTTGCTATTAATGTATTTATAGAAACATTTGTTATTGTCTTTCATGGCAGTAGCCAGATTAAGTTCCAGTCGGGATTTGGCCTAATTTTCTCCCTGCATCACCTCATGGTATATTTGTAGTCCTCCTGAGTAACCCGCCCTTTCTTACATAGTCCATAGACTTCCCTTTTCTTCCCAAGTTCCATCCAAAGCTCTCTGTTCAGACAGGCTGGCTTTCTTCCCCACCAGCTCATCTTATAGCACACCGTAACAACCTGCTCCTGTGCTGTAAAGATTTCCCCCTCGATGAATGCCTTCTGGAAGCCCAAGGTGGCAGTTCCTCTGACTCACCCTCTTTACTTCCCCAAGAATTGAAAACTTTCAAATTTTCCATGATTGCTATGATCAAGACAGCCTCCAACCTTCACATCACCCCCAGTTCCTTCTCTGTGAACAGGCCAGTTGGCTCTCTCACCAGCTGTGTCAGGATGTTGTCTTCCACACACTCCAGAAACTTCCTAGACTGTTTCCTCTCTGTTGTATTGTATTTCCAGCTGACATCTGATGAGTTGAAGTCCCCCGATGAGAACAAGCAGCAGTCATCGTGTGAATTCTCCCAGCTGCCCAGAGAATATTTCTTCCTCCTGTTGATCCTGGTTGGGTGATCTTTAACAGACTCCCACCATGATATCTCCTTTGTTGGCCTTCACCCAATTCTTACCCATAAACACTCAACCCTATCATCACCATGATTATGCTCAAGACAATCAAAGTACCCCCTAACATACAGGGCCACTCCATTACCTCTCCTTCCTGGCATATCCCTTCTGAAGAGCTTATAGCTATCCAACACCACACTGCAGTTGTGCAAATCATCCCAACATGTTTCTATGATAGCAACACTATCATATCTTTCCTGTTGTAAAATGGCCTCCAGATCATTCTGTTTGTTGTCAATGCTGCATGCATTGGCATAGCTGCACTTCATCTGGGCTATTGATCCTGTCACCTTTTTGTGTGAAGAAGGCCTAATTCCTGCCTAACTATTCCCAGACACTACCTTGATTTCTAGCCCCTTAATATCTCTTCTGTCTGCTATCATATGACACTCCATCCCCTACTTCCAAGGCAATGACAGACCAAAAGGACCTCACTAGCATACTGTCCCACAAACACTAATGTGCCACCCTCAGGCTTATCTCTAGCGAGCCTGTTTTTATCCCTTTCCCCCTTCAAATCTAGTATAAAGCTTTTTCGATGAGCCTGTTGCAAAAATCCTTTTCCATCTGTTTCAACTGTCATAAATCCATTTAACACAATGTTTCTGAAAAAAAGGCATACAAGGAACAACTTTAATAATATTCATTTTGAAGATCTTCTTGAGCAGGGAAACTAAAGAGAATTGTATTTTCTACGAATTTATATCCTATGTCTCTCCATTGAAATCACAACTACCTCAGCACCTCTCACTCTACCACCCCAGTGACCCATTGGCCTTCAACAATTCCAGTTTATGATTTCCTCTGAATTTTCTTTCCTATCAGCACAAAGCATCCCCAGCTTCCTCCAACAACAGCTGGGCAAAAGGCACTAACTGCTATAATTTCTTCCAAGAAATGTGAGTACCGACTATCCAGGCCATGAGGCCATTAGAAACAGATACGTTGTGAGTTCATGTTGCAATCTTTCGCTTAACAGGATAATAATTTTTGTCCTTCTCCTGCAATATTCCAATGCTTTACGAAGATTTTAGGAACCCTGTAATTCTCAAGCCATTTATCTGATTTCAAAACTGATGGAGTTGAAGTTTCAAATCAGTAGAGGAAGAAGGAAGGAACAACTAGCAAATGAACAAAGTGCAATTGTTGAAGTCTTGTCACCTTAGGAACCAAAATAAAAAATTAAGAAATCTTTTTCTATGGAACAAGCAGTAAAATCATACACTATCTCACAGATTTCCTGGCTATAATCATATCCATATACTCTAAAATAAAGTTAGATATAATTTCTCATGGATACATGAATTTTAATAGTATATCTGCAATTGCAGTAATAATTGCAACTGTAATACATAATTCATAGGCCCTTGGATAGAAAAACAATTCTCACATTATTGCAAAAATTTACCTTGTATGTTAACTTGTTCTTGGTATAATTGGGCACCCATAAAATTTTTTGAGTGACCGTTCTCACTTGGCAATCTATCACAATACAATCCTGTGCCAGAGGTCTTTTCCCTATACCCTTAAGTCTAAAGATGTTTTCAGTGCCAGCTGTAACGTTTTGCAGAATAAGCCTTCCCTATAAGACAGAAAGAAGAAAAAAAAGTGTCAGCGTTGTAAAAGTCGCCTTTGGCTGTCAAACCAACTGCCTTAGTTTATTAATCTTAAAACCAGGCAACAAAGCATGCTTATAAGAAAATGTTCCTATTGACTTTTCTAGTTCTTAAGTAAACAATGCTGTTAAACAGAGAACTAAAAGAAAACAAGAAAATTAAAGAAACAAAAGTTGGGTTTTTTTATTTTTTTCTACATTATGAAATTTAACAATATAAAGCTTTTATCTTTCTAGATTTTATACTTCATGGCTTCTTCCTGGAAAACAAATATGCAAGAAAATATGTTCTCATGCATCCATATTCCTCATATAAAATATAACTTTGCTCAATCATTTCCATATGTCCTTTAATAAAAAAGTTCTTCATATTTATTTGTTGTCAAAGGATTCAGGCATTTTGGCTTTTAATTTTATAATACTTCATTGCTAAACCACATTATATTTGGTTAGTAATGCCTGCAGAAGGATTACTGATGTTATACAGAAAATTTTGGTTTTGACTTTAGTAATTTACGCATTTGAATAGCAACCTACAGTCAAAATCTCTCAACTAGAACACAGGCAAAAGCACTTAAATTGCTTCTTGCTAACAGTGTCGTAGCCTTTGTTCTGCTCTTCATTTTAGCATTCAGAATGGTGATTAGTCTGATGGCAAAAGCAACTTCTGTTAGTGGCTTAACTTGTAACAAAGTTTTTATAAAACAAAGTACCCACTACATAAATTAATTTGTTATGTATGCATGCAATGAGAAATACTCAACATTAGTACTTTATTACTTAGGTAATTAAATACATTTTCATATATTTATTTAAATTCAGACTAACACAATGTACTTTTTTATGATCAATGTTCAGGATCTACACAGTAACTGGTCATTTCATTAAAATGGAGGGTTTGATAGGAGAACAAATAAAAAGAAGAGATAAAGGGAGGTGGGGAAATCTATCATGTCTAAACTTCAATTTTGAAAAGTTAGTTCCTTTGGGTTTTTACTTCAGCTAGTAGACAAACTTCCAATTTCTGACTCTCAAGCAGGTGTTTAATATTAGTAGCTGCTTAAGCACTTTCATAATTTGGAAAATGATTTAATTTTATTGACAGAAGCATCCTTTTCAAATGTTGAAACTAATTTCCCTCTTACCATTCTTATGCACTCAGTGAGAGGCTTGAACATGAGAGGATATAGAGCGGTTTCACCTAGACCCACATTTATTTGAGGAGGGCCATAAAAATCCTGTCCTTCCAAAATTGCTTCAAGTTTCCAATCCTGGCTTGACATGTTATTCTGAAATCAAAGTAAAGATGTAAATTAGATTATGCATTTAAAGCTTTTAACATGCATTTCAGCTTTTACTTGCAGTTACCATCAAATCGGAGCAAAGTACTCGTTTTCCCAAAGTACTCGCTCAAGGCACCTTTGGGGAGAATAAAACAGTGCATTTTAAAAAATAGTTAAGCCAATAATAAATCTCTTATTCCTGGCGCCCAAAGGTACTGGTATTAATACCATCAGAAGCAATACTGTCAGCAGGAATACTCATTAGAAGAATATGCACCTGATACACTAATGGTCAAGATGGAATTTATAAGTATAATTGTAACCACTTACAAGTATCTTTATGGTGCTTTTTAATGCTTGCCAAAATTCTGTCCCTTTTCCACCTGTATAAAAGCCTAGTATACCTCTTGGAAGTGCTGATGTGGTGTACTAGCATATATTGCCTCATTTGGCCACTGACTAGATTACAGGATCAGTCTTGCTCACAAATTAAGGACTTAAGTCTTTACAGTATTTACAGTATTCTGTTCTCAAAAACTGATTTTTCAAGAAACTAATCTATTTTACAGAACACTTGTCCTGAGTAGCATGAAAGGCTATTTAGAAGCATGTTTGTCTTGTGTCCAGATGTATCACAAGACTGCTTGATTACAATAGAAAGTGAGATATTTTATAATACGTGCTTGGGGGCCGCATAAATAATGCTAATCAGCCTCCTAATATTTGAATGAACTAGATGGCCAAATGTCTGCAAAAATGTTAACATCCATCTGAAAAAGAAAATAAACTTTCTCTTCTCACAAGTAACTAGTGATAGGATGAGAGGATAATGGTTTAAGTTGTGCCAAGGGAGGTTTAGATTGGATATTAGGAAAAATTTCTATACTGAAAGAGTGGTGAGGCACTGTAAAAGGATGCCCAGGAAGGTGGTGGAGTCACCATCCCTGGAGGTGTTCAAAAAACATGTAGATGTGGAACTTCAGGAAATGGTTTACTGTTCATGATGATGTTGCGTTGATGGTTGAACTGAATGATCTTAAAGGTCTTTCCAAACTTAATGTTTCTATGATTCTATGATTCAAGAGCTAATACGTGGCCTGTTACATTAGAAAAGAGTGATCTGATCTATGAAGAGAGGAAGTAATCCTTTGACCCATAATAGTCTTCATCCATGGAAAACTGTATATAAGCATCAGATATAAACAATGGATTTGGGGAATAGAAATGATACTTCAGTCTTCATTTCCTTCTTTGAAAGTCTCTTAAGCTCAGCTCAGCTACCTCAACCTCAGAAATTAAGAACCACTGCTGGAGGTCATTAGAGCTAAACCCATGGCATGGCGTGACACCTGCAATCACTAAGGTTTGATTAATGCTTAATTCTTAGTTGTTAAGAGGTAAAATTTCCGAGTAGTTGAGCACAAATGCCTGTTCAGAATGTTGAGATCCATATAGTGCCTCAGTTTTCCAAAATACTTCCATCACTGTGGTCTCCAATTCTGTAATAACAATTACATAATCTCTGGTAGAAAACAAAAAAGAGTAATTATCTGGTAACCTTATGCCAAGGATAAAATGAAAGGGGGGGGTGGGGGGGGAAGGGTTGGAAAGCAAATACAGATTATTTTAATTCTTATGCTTTTTTTCTCCACAATATCAGGAACAACCTTATGAAAACCAGCTTTCCCAGTTTTAAAACTGGCAGATCATCACCTTTGCTAACCTACCATTTCAAAATGTAGGATAGAGGAAAAATATCACCATGACTGTGAGGAGTGACAGGGAAAATCTGAGGGCTTAAATTGTTTTATTTTTAATGATTTCTAGTGCCAAATATATTTGACAAACATTGTCACTTTGAAATTCTTCTGTAGTAAATCCTTCTAATATAGCATTAATTTGTCTAAAAATATCTTCTAAAGGAAGATATTAAGGTCAACCACAAACATTAGAAAATGAAAATAAACTATTTATTAAATTCTACTTCCTTTTACTTGTGTATTAACAAACAAGTTTAATTACCTAATCAGCTAATTCCTACAGGATCTCTGCTTAATGTGAAATCTTATCTGAAACCTGTTAAGTCAGCAAGAAATACAATTATTGCTAAGGGAGTTAGAATCTTCTCATGGGACAGTAGGTGGTTAAATCCAAGATATATAATAAGGCTGCGTATATAGGACCTATACCTGAAGAGGCTGAAGTGATTGATGGAAGAATTACATTCATTTCATGCTTGTGAAAATTACGGAAACTTCAGATGTTCAGCCTTAACTCCTACATCAATCACAGATTTCAGATTCAAATGGGTTCTTATTCTGGTTCTGTCACTAATTCACTGTGTGTCTTTAAGCAAATAACTTGACCATATTATTTACTACATCTATAATGTGCTCCACCTACTACACAGATGTTATGACAGTTTGTTAATGTCTGTAAAAAGTGCTTTCCACACTAAATACTAGGTTCAAGAAACTAAGTTTAGCAGATTGAACATCCCCATACCTTAGTTTCACTCCATGACCACCTGTCTTTCTCCATAGTGTCTTTCAAAGTTCAGTAATTTGAATGACAAATTTAACAGTCATACCTAACAACATAAAAGTATGGGAAAATTTCTCATAGATGCACATTCTCCGGCTAGAATGAATGTATATAAAAATGTAAAGTATCTAACTCCTTAGCACACATTTCTTATACTGAACATGAAAGAAACCTTGTGAAAAAAATAATGTGCAATCACAAAATGATTCTTAAGAAATAAAACGATGGGAACAATTTCACATTTTTATATTTGTTTGTTCATTAACATTTGATTTTGCAAATTTGGGGCATAACGTTTAGACCAGACTTTGTGACCACATGTGTACATTCCACAGAAAGAGACAAACAGATACACATCTGGGGAACACACACATACATACAGAGTATATGCTCCAACTGGAGTACTATTTACTTCTTTGCTAAGAAGATAAGAATGATTTAAAAGCACAAGAGCTGCATTAAATTTAAAAGCATGAACACTCAAAAGTGGAAAAAAAAAAAAATAAAGCCTTTCTGTTTAAACAAAGGGGAAAAGCCCTTGCTTTTCTATGTTATATAATAGCTGTTTTTCAGCTAATGTAACATTCAATAAATCAGTGTTCAATAAGGAATATATGAATACCTTACAATTTATATGTAACAAAAGATAGCACTGTAATATGATTTCCTTCCATTTTCTTTACTTTTTTTTTTTTTATCTTTCTTTCTTAATGAACTAGTTCCTTGTCTACTTTCAGTATTTCACAGAGCATCCACAGTAAGGTGTTTCCTCATACATTACATCTCCTTATTTGAATCCGCCCCCATTCTTTTGACTACAAAATCTCAGAACAATTTTTCTATAAATTAACTCACTATTATTCTCCAGTGGCTCAAAAGGTTACATCGGGAAATATTTTACCATTTTTATCTTTTAAAGAATATTTACCCTTTCTCTCAGCTTAAGCTCCCTCTTTTTCTTCTTTTTTTTTTTTTTTTTTTTTTTTTTTTTTTTTTTAGATCAGAAAAGATTTCTAAAACTTGAGCTATAGTTTTCTGAGGGAGATGAAATTTTGACCTGGACTCCATCTTCACTCCCTAATCTTATTTCTCACGTGTCAAGGGGTTTATATACAAAATAGGTAGAACTGTATATGGTATACTGCCTATGTTTGCCATATTTTTTAAATTGTATGTAATCTAATTCTTCTATTTTACTCCTCCACATCTGTCCTTTTTCTTTCTTGGTTTTTTTCCAGAAACAATGCACTTATTCCCTAACCAACTCATCTTCCCCACTTTGTGTGATAATAGTAATAAATAACAGATAAAGAATTGTCAAGACAGAATGAAACATTAGAAATAAGTCCACCAAACTAATAACTTACTTTATGAACTGCCAGAAACTATTTTTCACAATAAGCTTTATTCTATGTCCAATATGGACTTCCTGTCATTATTTACATATCTTTGTGAATTTTACAACTGTAAATTTGAACAACATCGATCTGGAGTACAGTCTTTAGAAATTCTGAATCTCTTAGTTTTTAATAGTAAAGTGAACTTACAATTGGAATATCTTGAATCACTGCCTGGTAAGCTGGAGTTAGAAATTCAAGCTCTGCTTCAGCACGGTCCATATTCACCACACATTCAATCTCGTAGACACGAACATCACAGGAGGACTTCAGAAGAATTTGACAGTGGTAGCAACCAGCATATTGAGGAATGAATTTCATAGGAAGCTCAACTGCATCACTTCTACCTAAAACCAAACCCAAAATATCGCAATGTTTTAAAGCTTTTCCAAAACATTGAATTCACAAGCAGAATCTTGAGACAGTTCCAATAAACTTTAGAAGAATCTCCCCAGCAGTATAGGCTGTTATCTTATATGCACAGTTCAATTTTTATATTCCTAAAAAAGGTATATTTAAGCATGTACACAATATTTTCTATTGGTTTTAGTAGTGCATAGAGAGAAGTATTTTAGAAGATTTATTAAAGCTATTAGAAAAGGTTAATGTATATGAGTTGCTGTAAATATCAAAAAAACATAGTAGTTACTACATTCTTGTCAAGAGTTACCATGAGAGATATCAGAGTAAATACAGTATATTTGGCTAATAGTAGCCCCAGTGGTGACTGGAATTCTGTGAAGTTTAGTAGTTCTCATGAGAGTTACTCATTAGACTTTTCCTATGCCCAATTTTGGATTGCAAGTCTGAGTTTCCAAATATGACAAGGGTGCCCAAGTTGGAACAGAATCATGAAAAGTCTCATTTGCCCAATCCACAGCATGTAGGAAAAACTCCCCACAGTATTTTCTAGAGTAAGAAAGAGGCAATATAAATACTGTCCATCTTTGAACACAGAGAAGTCTAACAAGTCTTCTGCAAAGACTTCCTCCTCTGCTCTTGCTTACAGAAAAGATCAGACTCTCCCACAGAATTTTAAGCCAGCCCTTAGGACACTTTCCAAAGGAGAAGGGAAGGCACATGAGGAACTCCAGTGACTGGCCATAGAAAGTTTCCCTGTCCAAGTCACCCAAGAGTCTCTAAGGAACCTGGAAAACTATGTGAAGACTGCAGGTTTTATATGTATCAAAGACTGTTTCTTTTCAATGTTTTCCAAGGTCAGAAATCAATGCCTAAAGTTGGAAAAGAAAATGAGAAAGGTCAGAGACAATGTAATGACACAACAGAACCTTTCAAATAAAGCTCCAAACAAATTACTTCTCCCAGAGGGGGAATACCTGACAAATTCTTGTGGAATTTCTCATCTTCTTCCTTAATTTGGCTCATTTGATGATGAAATGTATGAGTATGACAACTGGACTCAAACTATTCTAATATCTTCAATGATGACTACTGAATTTTGAAAGAGAAATCAATCTTCATTTGCTATGCTGTTCATTCTATTCCACTAAGTGGTGCTCCTCGTATTCAGTTCTCATCTTTCTGAAACTGAACACCAAATTGAAGCTTTCTTTTTGCCTTATGCCATTGCTACTTCATTTTTTTTTCACAAACATAGCTCAAGTTCAAGAGATGAATCATACCGAATGACATTATTAATATTTCAACATTACTAGGCTATCAGAAAGATTATAAATTGCACCTCAGGTTTAACCCTCTGTAAAATAAATTAGTTTGTTCTCTTTGAAAGACAAGATTAATGGCCTGGTAATTTTTGAATTATAACTTCTTTTTCAATTTTGTCACCAAGTTATTATCCCCGTTGGCTATCTTCCAGAAAAGTGACCTGAGTTTGTCAGTTATGCAAGGAATGAAACTGTCCTTTCCATTCTTCAGTTCCTTAGTACAGTCCCTAATTTTCTGTCTACAAGAATTATTTTATGATGTTGAAACAAAATATTTACTTAAAATTTAATTTACACATTTTAAAATACTTGCATTTCAAGATAAGGTAGCAATTTACAACGTGTATTTTTGAAGAAAGATAATAGTGTACTGTAAGCTCCAACATATTTCTGCACAAATTTTACTTTCTCTCACTA
Organism: Actenoides lindsayi; assembly: GCA_025331215.1. Classification (NCBI taxonomy): domain Eukaryota; kingdom Metazoa; phylum Chordata; class Aves; order Coraciiformes; family Alcedinidae; genus Actenoides; species Actenoides lindsayi. The sequence goes on from WTSP01003307.1 coordinate 31,350, forward strand.
AATGGAAATTGTAATACTAATTATTACAGTTATCTTTCACTCAGACCCATATTTCAAATGCACAGTTTCAAAGAGAAAAGCCTCCCAAAGAACAAATGTGGTAGACAAATTCCAATGGGAAAACCCTACTTGATCCTGAATATGAATATCTGAATTGGGATTAGTTGTGAGATAGTTAGGGAAGGGGTATTTTCAAAAGCAAAACTTTTGATACGTAATATCACCACACAGTCTTGGAAAGCTAAGTTATAGCACATAGGTGTTGGTCATGTTCTTTGGCAATTGCCTGGCACCTTGTGCCATTTCCTTATTGCCAAAGACAATCTGATCACCATCTGGAGTTAACAAAAGTCCATGTCTTCGTGTTCTTAAATATCTTAAAATTCATCATTTTAGATCTGCCTGACCTGAATTCAAAGTTAATTCTCTAACTGCATTAGCCATCAAACAGTATATTTCAAAGAAAAGTAGTAACAGTTCCTTTGACATTAAAATATAAGGAAAAAACATATCCTAGAGGTTAGTAACAATGGCACTTAGTAGATTAACCACTGCTTAGCCCTATTAAAAATTCATAGAATCACAGAATCATCTAGGTTGGAAAAGACCTTCAAGATCTAAACCATGCTAAACATGCTAAACCATGTCCCTAAGCAACATATCTACATGACTTTTAAATGCCTCCATGGATGGTGATTCAACCACTTCCCTGGGCAGCCTGTTTAAATGCTTGACAACCCTTTCGGTGAACAAATTCTTCCTAACGTTCAACCTAAACCTCCTCTGGTATAACTTGAGCCCAGGAATTGTGAGAGGATACAACATATAAAGATAGATACAACAGATATTCCTTTCTGCAATCTAGAATTCTCTAAGGAAATAAGTTTTCTTTTAAAAAAAGAGGAGAAAAAAACCAGTAGTCGTTTTAACAGAATCCACAATGAATACATTAACTGTAGGGACAATTATCAAGAGAGTAGAAAATCTCTAATAATTCTTGTTAGTTCTGTAGAGAAAGCTTTTTCATCCATTCAGTGGGGAAGAAAAAAAATTACAAATAGAGGTCTCTTTCTAGATATTCTTTGTAAATGTAATAGCAGGCAACCAAATTGTCAAATCCTGTAATAAGAGGCAATAGAACTCTGATATTAGCTTTTGATATTGAATCTAAATTAGATAGCAAGATAGAACAACATTTTTTTTATTGAAAATGCATTGTGGACTTCTATTTCACCTGGAGAAATTTAATGCCAAAATAGTACAACATAGCCATCAAAAGAACTTGGTTTTAGTTTTATTTTTCTGCCTCAGTTTTTTTATGTCTATCTTTATAAACTAGGAACAAAACTACACCATATGGCATGACTTAAAAGCATTCTAGATTCATGTTTGCCTTAGCAAATTTCAGCAATGTACATGCTTATAAAATATAGTAAGTATATATCAAACACACTTGCTTATGTCCATATCCATTTTAAAATTAAAATTTTACCATTATTTTAGATAACTGGACAAATTCATCATTACTGATGTAATATATATATGTATTTATCATTACATGGCAACAGCAGTTGTTATTTGGTTCTTATTACAATGTATAATATAAAGTATTGATATGCTGGTACTGACATGCTGCTGTATTGCTTTTGGATATCAATTGCTACCAATCATTTGCTCCTATATATTTTATTTCCTTTTTTTATTACTGTCAGGTTTCTCCTAATAGTATAATTGGTAGTGTAAAGTCCTTTCAGGGTAGAAAATTGCAAGCAAAAAGACAGTCTGAAAAAGAAAAACAAATAAACATGAAGCCCTTTTTATAAAGTGCTTGCATGCTGTAGTATCCATGAACTGTCACATATGAGACAATCTACCTCAGGAATTTCTACATATTTCTTTTTCCATTACTCAAAGCCATCACCAGTGTCATGTTATAAATATATAAAGGCACAGTCTATTCCACTAAATTCTAAAATTTCCTAACTCTGAGATAAATGTTTAATTATTTTTTTTACATCTGGATACCCACTACAGTGCTTCAGTTTTAGATACTAGTAGCAATAGAATTTGTATTATTTAGATGACTGCTCAGATTTATCTGTAGAACATTTCCCTTGATACAACAAAGATCCTGAGTATGCCTGAACTTTATTTTCCAGATTTTTTGTGTACTAAAATTATGGTCCCTAATTTTTATTAAAATTTGGTGCAAATAATTTATGAGTACTCATAAATCTGCTAAGCAAGATGGAAATCTTCCAGAGCATTATTTTTTTTCTCTTTACACTAAGCATTAACTAATTAACTAATTTTTACTTTAGCTTGGATCTTTCAGTCTTCATTTATTTCAACTTGATGTCTAGAAAATTATAGTTCTCTTTCCTTTTGTGAAATTTTTGCTTAAAAGTATTTTATCCTTCTTCCCTCTTTGTATAATTTGACTGCATCAAATGTTTATTTCACATTTAATATCAAAAGACATATAAGTGGACATTTATCTTAACATTAGAATTTCACCAAATAATTCTTATATGAAGCCCTAGCCTGACAGTTGGAAGAAAAGTGTGTATCTTAGGAAAGCTTCCACTTCTTTTTTATTTGACTAAGTTGTGGAAAGCTTGTTTCTCTTGAGATTGTGTCGGTATTTAATAAATCTCACACTCATATCATTTTACAGGTATCACAAATTGTTTCATTACAAATCCCTTTGTTATGTAGAAAGCGCTATGCTTTCCACATAGAGCCCTTTTCAGTCAGACATATTCTCCCTTGTTTAGTACTTACACATAGCCTGAACACGACCCCTTTCCCCCAGAGATCACTGAGAGATCAAGCTATTCAAGCTTTCAAGACCTTGAAATAATTACTATAGCACTTTTTCTGAACCCTTCCTCATTTGCATCCTCCCTTATGAAGTATGGAAACCCAAACCGTACGTGATGTTCCAGTAACACTCTCCCTTACATTAAATGGTAATAGCACTTTTCAATATCTACACTGTATTTTTCCATTTATGCATTCAATGATCTTTGTTTTTTTCAAAATTTTCAAAAAAATTCCTTAATGAAAGAGTGAGGGAGCTGAAGTCAGAAAGACACAGGCTAGAAAATAAGGCTGAAAGCTCTAGTTCACACTGTGAGATAAATACTCTGCTTCTTCACAGATTGTTCAAGCATTTTCACAGACATCACTTTGCAAAATAAAGCACTTCCTGCCCTTTCAACCTATACTATTTTATCTTTGATACATAACATTATTTAGTATAAAAAATATGTTGTTCAAATAAACCAAACTGCCAAGCAAGCTCTTCTGCTTAGGGAAAACTTAGTTAAAGCTGATCTTTCAGTAACTGCTGAAGAGACGAAGAGAATGGATTTTTGTTTTCATTTTCACAGTTTTATCAAAAAATCCATAGTAATTTCCTTCTTTCCCCACCATAATTGTTACTGTTCTACTAGAGACAAGTGGCAAATATACAACAGATAAACTGCTTATAGATTCTATTGAACAAAAATAATATAATAGCTCTGATTTGTCAAACATGGTCCTCACTTGCAGGAAGAGCATGTTCTTTTATACAGATACAGTTCTAGATAATAAAACTGCATGTCAGGAAATCTTTAGGCAAAACAGTAAAAAAATAATAATTACCAAGATTATAAACATACATATGCATTACAAAGTCAGTGACATTGGCAACTAAATTAATTTTTTTTAAAACATATCTTTACAATGTAACAGCAAAATGTACTAGTTTTTAAATTACTCTTCACAGAATATGTGAAGGTGGATGAATGTGTATCAAGTTACAATTCTGAGCCATAAAGACTCTCTGTTCAAAGTTTCTTGTGTTTTCACCTTTAGAAGAAGAACAGAGAGAAACACTGGGACAGCACAACATTCTTCCAGCCACAGCATGGGACAAGTCCAAATACGCACAATAATAAATAAAATTCAATTAATAAAATACATAAAATGAAAGGAAGTCATTGTCTTCCTCCCAGATTCAGTGATGATGGGAAATGGGCACTGCCAACACCAGATCTATTACTGGCTTTAGAGAAGCTGTATCTTCTAATGCAATGGTCTTGAGACTGCGCTAAAGACAAGCCTTGACACTGACAGTCACGCAAGCAGATGTCAGAGCTCACTGATGAAAATCTAAATCATGATCCCTAAAGGTTTCATTTGTTAAGTAAGTTTGAAGCCTTTGCTGTCTGTTCTCATGTTCTCCTTCTAGGCAGACTCCTGGTTTCATTGAATATCCTGAATCTCAATTCTGACTAGAGAATGAGGTAAGGGATACTCTGATGTGCTTTCTAGGGATTAACATTCTTCTTCACCACAGCAGTAAGCCTATTCACACACTAGCATGAGAGAGGCCTTCCAAAAGTTTTTCACAGTACAAAAAACCTGTAGCAAATACAACTATTCGCCACTGAATTCATTATTGCAGTTATTAAACAAAGAAACGCATCCAGACTAAAATTTAAATCCTACTCACTTTTGCAAGCCCAAAACATCTTTCTACTAATACATATATCATAGAAATAGATATTCAATAGATACATATGGAATGAAAACTATTAAGATAGAGACCTATAATCATAGACCATATTTTAAATAAATCCTTTGAATGAAGAAGACTAAAAAAGAATGCTACCACTTATATATTTTAATCCCATTTGTGCCTGATTATCCTAGATGATTAAGACCACAAATGTAATTAAGTTTTTATTTATATACTGTCAGTTAAATCATACAACTGTACTCTGAAATATAACATGATAAGGACATAAAATAAAACTTCAAAATGTAAACAGTAAAATGAAAAGATAACAAAATTTTTGGTCTGGGACAGTGACTATGTAATTTTGCTTTAAAAGATTAAGATTTATTCAGAAAAAAGAACAAACCAAGGTGCAGGAAAATTTATACAGCATGGGGACCTTGGAATACTAGGAAAAAACAACAGAATTACTGATAATGCTTTATTGAAGAATAAATTTAAAGCATCAGGAAATTGCTTTGGAAACACAAATATATAAATAAAAGATTTTAAAAAGATAGCCCTAATTAAACCCAATTCTGTGCAAGTATGTGAAACATCTAAAAGTCATAGAAAGAAGGAGGTAAGATTGACCTCAGGTCATAACAAAATATTACTGCCAATTTTAAAACAAAGCATATAATTATCAAGAAAATAGATATAGTGATGAGAAAATACTACTGATGTGAAAAAGTCCATCTATAGATGATAAAATGTAAGTAAATATATTTACTTAGCTATCTTATATGACTATATAAAACACAAAAGGAAAACACTGTATTTTTATCTAACGGTCACAATGATGCCTGATGAATAATGATTTAAAATTGAATTCTTGATTGTTAGTTGTTCTGCACTTTAATGGAAAGTATGACAATAAAAACACAAATTTCTAACTACAGATTGTAATTTAGTCTGTAAGCAAAACACTGGGATCAGATCAACATTATAAACTCAGTTATTCATGGGTAACAGTTGCATAAATTAATACAGAAACAAAAGCTATCAGGTTTGGAGGTGCCCTGTTGCTGCTGAAGATGTAGATTTGGGGGCAGGATACAAAAATTCTAAGGAATGGGATTAAGAGCTATCTTTAGGTATCATTCTAAGGTCTGGTATTTCTTTTTCTTTTTCAAATTGCCAGTAAATATCAGACTAAAATTCAATACTCATGCCAAACTCAGTATTGACTGAGTTCATCTAAAAGAAATAATATTATATATAATGAAGTGACCAAATAGAATGTATTTGCATTGTACAACCTACAGACTGATCATTATTACTGGTAGAAATGGAATTTCTATTCTGTTATGTTAGACAGAATATCACAAACAAAAATAATAATAAAACTTCCTGTCCTAGAGGCATAGAATATGAAAAAATAAATTCCCTATTCCAATATCAATAGATAGGACACGTGCAAACATCTGATTATAACACAACCTTACTCTTATAAATAGATAACAAAAAAGGGATTCTGGGAAAAAAACAGGTGAAGTGCACCTTAAACCACTTCATTACATAAAATCCTGTTCTGTAATGGAGGGGCTCTGTGTAATGTGGTAGTCACTTAATTAAACATGTTGATTACATTGTTGAAAACCTTATCAAGACACTTCTTTAATTTTCTCTGATTTCATCAGAAGTCAAAGTTTTCTTTGTAAAGGAAAGGAAGCAGAATAGAACAGACACATTTGATAAGAATGAATTATAGGAGCAGGTATACCTTATTACAGCTGCACAGTAATGACTAAAACTTTTACCTTAGATTATAGGGCTGCATCAAAAGAAGTGTGACTAGCAGGTCAGGGAAGGCTATTCTTCCTACCTGCTCTCATGAGACCCCACCTGGAGTACTGTGTTCAGCTCTGGGGCCCCCAACACAAGAAGGACACGCACCCATTGGAGCAGGTCCAGAAAAGGGACACAAAGATGATCAGTGGGCAGAAGCATCTTTCTTATGAGGACAGGCTGAGAGAGTTTGATTTGTTCAGCCTGAAGAATGCTTCAGGGACACCTTACAGCAGCCTTCCAGTACTTAAAGGGGGTCTGTCCGGTCTAGTGGGAGGTGTCCCTGTCTATGGCAGGGGTATTGGAATGATGATCTTTAAGGTCCCTTCCAACCCAAACCTTTGTGACATCTATGATTCTGTAGTCAAATATTGACCTTCTTTTGGCCCTTTTGTTTTGTACTGACTGTCATTCCTTGACTTTGTAGTTAAACTCATCACAGAACAACAATTTCTCCATTAACTTCAATGTCACATCTTCTTTATAACATTAACCACAAAATGAATGACTCCCTGACTAATAAGGGCCTACAGCAAGGGGTAGGAAAAAGATGGGAAAACACAGGGATAGAATCCATTATCTAAATCATCAAACTAAGTGTAGCCTGAACTGGCTTTGCTCTGGAAACAGGCATATACAGAGACAGATGAGACAAGATAGTCAAAGCATTTATATGGATGTTTTATCCAAGAAAACAAGTAACTTGTTAATTTGGTGAAGCACAGAGTTGCTTTTGGATACTACTTCTCTGTTGCTTAAAATCTGGAGCCATTATTTTCATTCTACCTGACAGCCTTTTTATTTTTTAATAACATGCCATTAAGAAGGCGGCAAAGTATTTCAAGCTTCTAAATGCTCAATCCACTATCCTTTGGTTTTTAAAGCACCTATCTTTTACCATTAATTATTCTTTTCCTGAGATATATACAGGGATTGGTTTATTTCCCAGGCTACTTCTGATGATGAGACTAAAGTTCTTAAGGATATGAAATGATGGTGAACAATCACTGTGGTATGTGATGTCCTTATATACCAAAATTTTTACATAGCAAAGAATTATAGGATACATTATGCTTATCAAGAGGAACTTTAAGAGGATGGGGATACTTAAGGTGTAGTTCGATGCATAGATGAGACCAAAGGATCCCTAACAAGTCTCAGTATGAAACAGCTGGGCTGAGAATTAGACTGTGTCCTTAGGTGTTCTGCTAGTGGCAGATTTTCCACATGCAGTAGGTACAGACTTCTTGGGTCACATAACACTGACACACTGTAGGGACTATGCTTGAACTGCTTGGCAGGCACATGGAATTCAAACTGACTGTGGGGTTGCTCATCCTAAGCTTTATTTTGTAGCACTGGAACATTTCTGTGGTTTGTCTTTTTCAAATTCTTTCAGAATTTCAATAAACTTCTTGTAGACACCAGACCCTTCACTTCTGCACTATTTCATCTGCCACTACTGTGTACTGAGACAAGGCCATCTGCCCAGTTCTTAAGACACTTCTAATTTATCTGCAGATCTCACTGGCCATTTCAGCATTAAGAAAGACCTCATATAGACAAAAAATGTATATGATTTTCAGTCCTTTTCACTAACAGCTCTTTTCCAAACCAGTCTCTTACCTGGTTTACCATGCAGACTCTCTACTACATATACTACTAAATGCTTGGTTGCACTAAAATACGTAATTTAATATGATGTAGCAATTCCAACTAACCTTTCACAAAATCTGGGTCATTGCTAACACAACAAAGTATATAAAATCTTCTAAATTACTGAAAAGTAGGTAACATTTTCCAACAAATACTGGTTCCCGAGGGCTCACTTTCTGTTGACTCACCAGTAACAAAATAACAATGAAATTTGCTACAGTTTTTCAATCTGGACAATGTATTAATTTAGTTAAATACAAGTATATGGTTTGAGAGTTAATCAAGATGTCATACTGTAAGTAAGGTAAGCATATTGTATTCTTTTTATCTATTAGATGTGTAATAGTGCCAAAAATTTAATAAGGTTATTTAACAAGATCTACTTTACAAGAAAATTGTTGAGGCACATTGATTTTTGCCTTCTAATTCCCTGTTGGTAGAGTTCTTAAAATATTGGCCGGACACTTTTCCTGCTACTGCAGTCTCAGCAATTCTGATCCAAGGATTGATTTTAGTTAGATTCCTTCCACCTTTGTTTTTCTTCATAAATCTAAGCACTCTTGTCATTTCTTCAGGGAAGCAGCTACTCCTACCCTAAGGAAATCTACCACAGTGGCTAAAATACAGCTTCTGTTTCAGATAATGAAGTTAAAATTTTCAGATGAGACCAATGTTTCGCCTTCATCCACAGGAACACCACCTGGGGACTTCTGTCACAATATTGGATTTTCTAGGAGCATGTAAATATTCCTGTGTTTCCTCATTAGCACAACAAATACACTGAATCAGCTGGCACAGTCTTTGTACTGAACACATCTTTGTGTGTTTTCATGCTATCTGATTATCTTAGCTTCCCTTTTCAACTACTCTTTAGCTCACCACCTCTCTGAATGCACTACTACAACCCCATTTAGTTTTCTACATAATCTTGACATTTTTATTCCCTCATGTAACTATTTAAGTGTTCTAGAAAGAAAAATAAACATCAAAAACATTGCATTCACTGCAGTATGATTTAGTGTTTGACTTTCCACTGCTTATTGTAGTGCTGTCAATATGCCAGAGGGACAGTGGTGCTGTTGATATGTCAGAGAGTTGGAATGTCGTCCATAGGGGCCTGGACAAGCTCAAGAAGTGGGCCCAGGTGAACCTCATGAGGTTCAACAAGATCAAGTGCAGGGTCCTATACCTGAGCTGGAACAATCCTCACTATCAATACAGCCTAAGGGATGAGGTGATAGAAAGCAGCCCTGCAAAAAAGGACTTTGGGATGTTGGTGGACGAGAATCTGGACATGAGTAGAGAGGCCAATAGCATACTGGGCTGCATGAAAAGAAGTGTGGCCAGCAGATCGAGAGAAGTGATTCTGCCACTTTACTCTTCTCTGGTGAGACCTCACCTGGAGTACTGCATTCAGTTCTGGAGCCCTCAGTACACGAATGACATGGACCTGATGGAGTGGGTCCAGTGGAGGGCCACGAAAATGGTTAGAAGGCTGGAACACCTCTCCTATGAGGACAGGCTGAGGGAGCTGGAGTTGTTCAGCCTGGAGAAGAGAAGGCTCTGGGCAGACCTAATAGAGATCTTCCAGTACCTGAAGGGGGCTTACGAGAAGGTGGGAAAGGGATGGTTTACAGAGGCCTGTAGTGACAGGATGAAGGGCTATGGTTTTAAACTAGAGAAAAGTAGATTTAGATTGAATGTTAGAAACAAGTTCTTCACTGTAAGGGTGGAGGAACACTGAAACAGGTTGCCCAGGGAAGTAGTTGAGGCCCCATCCCTGGAGGTATTCAAGGTGAGGCTACACAAGACTCTGAGTAACCTGATTTGTTGAGGATGTCCCTGATCACTGCAGGGGGTTCGGACCTTTAGAGTTCCCTCCCTGCCCAAACCATTGTATGATTCTATTTCCCTCTTTCAGATACATTTATAATTTCCTTTCATCAATAAAGAAGCGGTATGAACTAACAGTAAAATAACCACTTCCTTTAATGTAGTTTCTTCAGTACATTTTAGTAATTACTATACTAAAATTTTCAGATATGTTCATTTACATTTCAACTTTAAAAATAATTTTAGATGTTGCTAAGCAACAGTGACCTGCTATTTGCTCAGTTAACAACCTTTGTTCTGAGATCATGGTGGAGATCTTATTATGTCCTTTTCAGATTTGTGTGTGCAGATTTTGCTCCCTCTTCCAGATGGTATTCCCCTCTTTTACATAACTCTACAAATCCATTATGACATTTTTGAGTTCACCTCTACATCAATTATTACAAACACAGGAAATTATTTTTTAACTTGACAACAAAAGGATTTTAACTAGGATTTAAATACCCTGTCACTCAAGAAATGTTTCAGCCTTCAACCATTGTTACATCTATTCCACAGCTTTAACTTAATGCTAGTCCTGTAGTCATTCATTAGGCTAGTCTTGCTTCTAATACTGCAATATCTATTTTCATCTTCCTAAAAGCTCACCTAGTGACACCCTAAATGTTTTACAGCACAGATACTGTAATTTAAGTAGAATGAATCTGTAACAAAAGGACATGTTCAAAATATTCAAGAAATTACTTTTTTTTCGTTTATTTGTTTCAGAAAAGAAACAAAAAACACAAGGTATACATGAAGTATGAAAAAAACCACCATGAAAGCATATGACTGATTCCAATGACACTTGGAGAAGTGAACTGCAGAAACATGTAGGAGGACTCTAGTGATCAAGACAAGAAGTGATGAAACAAAACTATGGATGGACTGCCTATAATTCAAGCCTATACTAAATTTTCTAAGAAAACCACTGCTTACATTTCAAGTACAAAATCAAAAAATATTTGTGCTGTTATCAGATACCTGTGGGACATAATGTTAGCTGTGATATAACCATGCACGAATACCCTAGCAGGTAAATATGAACACAAAATTTATCATGGAATCATTTACGTTGGAAAAAGACCTTTAAGATCATAAAGTCCAAACAAAAACCTAACATTGCCAAGTTCACCACTAAATGATGCCCCTAAGCAACACATCTACCTACACATCTTTTAAATATCTTCAGGTATGGTGACTCCACCACTTCACTGGGCGGCCTGTTCCAGTGCTTTACAATCATTTTTGTTGAGTAATTCTTTTCCTGATAGCCAATGTAAAACTCCTCTGATGCAACTTGAGTCCGTTTCCTCCTGTACTATCACTTTTTACCTGGGAGAATAGACCAACCCCCACCTTGCTACAACCTCCTTTCAGGTAGTTGTAGAGAGCAATAAGGTCTCCCATGAGCATCCTTTTCTTCAGGATAAACAATCCCAGTCCCCTCAGCCATTCAAGTTTTTTTTAAGAAATGCAACCTAGAGTGCCTATAGGTTTAAATAAAGCATTAAAAAAAAAAAATATATATATATATATATATATAAAAATCAACTAACAAAGGAAGAATCAAAATGAAAGCCAGGCAAAAAAAAAGAAGCAAATCAAGATTACAGTATAAAATTTGAGATACTAGAAAAAATTAAAGGCAACAGGGACTGACCAAACCTGACAAGATTACCCTAAACACTAATGCACAATATTGCCCTGATGAAGGACAGGGAGAAAACAGCATACAATTTGTTGATACCTCCCTCTAGCAGACTGAGAATAGGCAAAGAAAAAATGGTATGTGGTATAAGTTGCACAATTTGAGCACAGATCCATGCTGGACAAGAAATGGAAGTGAGAAACAAGTACAAAATCTGTCAGACAGAAAAAAAGAAACAAATTTCTATTTTAGAGCAAGTCTTCTGTGATTGTGTGCCTTTGAAAAAACTAAGGAAAGTGGAAAGCACTGTTTTAAGCTGATAAGATAGAACTTGTGTAGTGATGACAAAAACAAGGTTGAGGATATGATCAATAGTAGAACAGAGAGAAAGATAATTTCCCGAATATTTAGGAAAACCTTATAAACAGAGATTATGTCAGGAAAAAAAAAAAAAAAAAAAAAAAGAAAGAAAGAAAGAAAACAAGGTAATCATATTTAAGATTATTCTTACCTTCTTTCTGAGGCAAAAGCTCTTTTGTTGATAGAACTCTCAAGTTAACTCTGCTTGATGCCAATACTGGAATAGAGAACTTTGCAGGAACCTCAAAGAATTCTGGCATGCTCACTTCTACACTGTAGTCAACATACTTCATCTCTGGGGGAGATTTACAAGGTTTCAGGAGCGCATGTCTCTGCAAGTGAAGGCATAATGTATACTTCTAAACAATTATCTCATAATTTCAGATTGAGAAAATTATACAGTCTTAAGGGGGTAATTCTAAAATTTAATTGTTAATTAGACAAGATATGTAGAAATTTTTGAGAGATCCTTCTGAATAAAACCTGTCCTGTATATTTATTTTTTTTTTAGCTATTATGCATACAAAACATTTTTTTAAGAAAAATGCATTTTGAGATTTACAGCAAAACCACCACCTCCTTAGAAACCACTCTGCAAGCCTTTATAACTATTCAGGGAAGGCAAGTAAACAGGAGAAAAATATCCTGTGTAGACATATGTTTCTTCTTTTACTTCATAAAGTTTCTGAATAATAAAAAACATGAAAAGGAAAAATTATTTTGGAAGCGGATTGTTCTTAAAAATTATTACTATAATAATATGTTCAAATTACTGTTTAAATCAACTAAATTGGGGTTCTGCTTTGGGTTGGTGGTTTGTCTTTTTTCTTTTTCCTGTTTTAATACAAAATTCATATTCCCTTGCTGGTTTTAGAAAGCAGACCTAAACTCTGTCTTTGCTTTGTTTTGACCATTAATCTATCCATCCAAAGTGTCAGTATGGTGTTAAACACATAGTACTTATGGAATTTGGGAACCTCTTAAGCTTTAGTTGTTAACATAGTGTTCTGACGCAATAAACATAACACCAGATTATTATTCAAGATTCTTTTTCTATGAAGAACAACTGAAAAGATGTATGTGACTGAAAAATACTCAAAATAAAATGTTAATATAGTTCTTGTTTTAGTTACTGTATTTGCAACACTTGTATCGTACGAATATAATTTACAGAAGAGTCAAGGAGAATTGTTACATCAGTTGAATCATGCAAAACTGGAAGCTAACTGATAGCACTGTCACTCACACACATACAAAAATAAATTAAAAAAAATCAATAGCTGATAATATTTCAGTTACTATATTAAAAACAAGTTCCATTTCTCTATGATAGGACTGAAATGACAGAAGACTTTGCATTGGGAAAAAGTTACTTTGTTCTTACTTGAAATGGTACATCCCAAACCTGAATAATTAATTATATTTACCAGTTTAAATTTTATTTTGATCTTCTATATATTCAAATATAAATTTATACCTACATCTGGTTTTGTTAAATGGATTATTTTCCTGCCTTGAATAAAAATCCAATATGATTTAAGTTTTGAGAAGTCTTAATTGACAAAATGATTGTAGGATGACCTTTGGTGGAGCGTTGAACAAATATAGATTGCGGTTATCTTGAAAAGATATGATTTAAAAGAATCACTGAAGTACTTTATTTTAAGATCCTTGATCATGCTATCTCATTTTTAAAGATATGTTATTAAAAAAAAAAAAACAAGCTAGTTAGTATAATACAGTCTATGAACATTTCAAATATTTCCTGGTACCTTGTCAAAGAGTAATGGATGAAAAATTTTTTAATGAGAGACCTAAATCTTTTTGAAATGAGAAAAGAAAAGCCTGCAAACACACACAAGACTAAACCTTGTTACCTCACAATGGCTAACATTTCCAAGAAAATGAAAATGTCAAACACAATTCAGGTAAACGTTCCAGCTGCTCTCCTTCTTTTTATTATTTTTCAGGGCAATGAGAGTTAAATGGAAGTCAATATTTTTAAACTCTGATTATCAATTTTAGGTTTAAGGCTGCTACAATAAAACAGATTCCAACATGCGCTTCATCATTGTAATGGTTCAAGATATTCCAAGTATGGAAATATTATTACCAGTTAAGAACAGCATTTGCATTAAGTTCCCAGGATTAATTTCTTTTTTAGAATTTTTTTTTTTTTAAATGGATTGGAGGGTACGTAAAGCACCAGAATTAAACTTGATATTTTTCAAAGACTGATTTTCCAAGGTATTTTCTTAGATTTACCATGTGCACTTTCTATATGTAAAGGATGACAGATTCTATTTCACAGTGCCGAGGCACTTTACTCTGTCCTTGAATATTACTGTTTTCCAAATCCTTACCTAGACCCATTTCTTCCTTCCAGGAATTAACTTCTAAAACTGACCCTTGTGAATAAAAGAATTTTATGGTCTCAATCTTTCAGAACCCCGTGATCAATCATGTTTGCCATCTCCCTTAATCCCATATCAAAAGATAAGTGATGTAATATAAAAGACATTGGTCTCATTTACAAGTTCAACAAATTTAAATCAGACCACAGATCATCTTTAAAAATTTCATTCCCATTCAAATATATCTAGTGTAACTTTTTAATTACAGTATCTTCTCTCTTCAAGGACACCATGATTCTTTCTCAAAAAAGAATCCCATCTGTATTTTAAAAAGCAAACTGCTCAAACTGTGCTTACAACTTTTGCATAATCACATAGAAGATCACAAAATCTTTTCTGAATTGTGGAAGACTATGAAGAGCATAAACTTTGAAGATCAGAGATGGACAGATTCCTTTCCTATTGCAATGTCTACTTATACAAAGAGACCACTGGAACCTCTGGCTATCAGGAAAGAGCCCTGTATCTAGAAACAGGGTCTGATTTGTGCCTCTGTAGGTAGATTGTAGGGGGAAAAAAAACCAAAAAAACACAAAAAAACCAAAAAAAAAAACAGAAAAAAAAGGCTTATTTTGAATTTTATTTCACTGACTGCAACATCCTTCCTCTCACATACACTACTGAATTATTACCCATTATTCTGTTATTTCCACCCTTCTTTTACTTACTTCCCTCTGTTTACAACCATTAGCATCTTCAATCTTAACAAGTTATGTTCCTCCTCTGCATTCTCTGCCCTTTCTTTCCAGATACCCTTTTTCTTCCCTTGTTATTTATGTGCATCTAGATTTCCCACCTACAGCTTTCTCTTGTTCATCATTACCAAAGGCAATTTGTAACTTTTCAAAATAATGCCAGTCCAAATCTTAACAGTGGCAGAGAGTTCCATCCTATATTCCTTTCACTTCTACCTAAAAATGTTTTAGGAGAAATTAAGTTAATGAAATGTTCAGGAGGTCAGAAATTAACATATTTGCATATTTAAAAAACAAAATTAAGAACTTTCTTAACATTTTTTTATTTAGATCAATAAAAACAAATTATAGTCAGAAATGGGCAAGAAACTAGGTTATTATTTAGTTTCTATATTTATAGGGTGTAAACTAATAGAATTAAGTAGCATAAGGCTACTGATTGTAACCTCTTATTTTCCTTTAAATATTGAGATCTTCACTTTAGGATTCCTATTGCTTTAGTATCTTTGCTACTTAACGTCTCTAAATGCTTTATTAAATTTTGATGCTATTTGGTTTCAAATTTGTTGGGGTTTTTTTTTATTTATATCGGAGTTTAAGCACCAAAACAAATGGTTTGGATAGTCTTGGTAGTAGAGTTTACTTCTGGCAACAGCGAGGGAGATGGCAGATTAACTGTGTAACCTTGTTGTTATGAAGTCCTTCAGTGCTCAAGATTGTAAAATAAGCTATTAAAATTCTATTGCTGTAAGAACCATTTAATGAGCTGATTTTAACCTAATTTATAATGTAAAAGACAGAAATATTTAGCTAATACTCCTGCTTCTTTCCACTCAGTGTCCATTTCTGAGCTTCTCAGACATGTTGATCATCACTCACTTCTGTATTCTGATTGCATATTATCTAATACTGACCCAGTAGTAACACTAGCACAAAAATCCAACAGGACAAATATGTTTTGATCAGTGACAATAAGTTTCATGGGAAAAGTGATAAAAATTCATTAAATTTTTAATTCTAATTATCAAAGACAATTGAAATAGAAGAAACACAGTACAAAAAAAAATCCATGCATATAGGCAGAGTAAAAACACACAGCATGTTACTGAATATGCATATCCTGTTTGACTCCTACCCTTATTACTATTTTCAATGTGATTTAAGTAAGCAGGGGTAAAATGTACAGTTTAATAAAAATGGAAAGCATGCAATTATTTAGTTCTTCCATTTGACAGGCAGTAAATGGGCCAAGTAGTGATAATGTAAGGGCATTTTCCTTCTGTCCATCTCTTATATAACACAATTATACCTGCAGGAATTGAGTAAAAGATGGAAATCAAAAAGAGAGTAAGAGATATTTACAGAAATTCATCTCTAATCTAAAACATATATTCCAAAGGACTTCATAAACCTAACTCATGAAACCACAGGAGCTGTGGATGGGATTTTTTTTTTTTTTTTTTTTGGGGGGGGGGGGGTGGGGGGGCGCATTTTGGAAACTTAAACAAAAACCCTAAAGTTCTAAATTAATTTTCACATGACGACC
>WTSP01003307.1:47893-67149 GCA_025331215.1 Actenoides lindsayi
AAGCACGAACTGCGTGTGGGTGTTTTGTTGTTTTTTTTTTTTTTTTTTTGTGTGTGGGGGGGGGGGGGGTGGGGGGTGCGCATTTTAGACAATGAAACTAAAACCATAAAGCTCCAAATTTAATTGCAGAATACCACCCCTCCTCAAAAATAGTTTTTTTGAATAATGTCACAAGATTTCCTATAATGTCACTTTTATAAAGACAGTAAGTAAGAATTTATGGCAAAAAGTTACTAGGAACACTTTTCAGAATTTCATCTGCAGAGTGGTTTATCATATTGTGATATTTTTAATGTGTAAAGTCTTTTCTACATCAGTATATATCAGAACTTCTCCATTTTATTTCTCATAAGCAATTACAAGACTTTCTGTACATGGAGCAAAATACTTCTTTTTGCATATTAGTTTCTTACCTGATAATTTATTAAGTGTTATTATCTATAATTATGTATTTTATAACTAATTTAATTATCCTACATACTTCTATGATACAGACAATTTCAGATCATAGCATACCTAGTGGTACAAAGAGTGATCTTATTATATTCTTTCTTGATTACATTCACAGCGTCAGAGCAGTCAAATCTTTTGTCAAGTATTTGCTAAGTGACTGTGATATTAAGGGATTCCAATTGTGAAAAATTTATAAAATGTTACTACAGCAGTGGATTAGCTATAAATCAAAAGGAAACTATTTTAGTCTGGACTACATGGTTACAACTTTTCCCACTACAAACATATAACAGATTAAATCTATTATGTCAATTTTCCTCATTAATTTGTTTTATATTACTTACATGTAAACAAAACAAAACAAAAGCAAAGCATAAATTCAACAACATTAAGACACCAGGTAATATTCTCTTCATGTCAGTACTGGGAATCATGTAGCACTGGGAGCCATACTCAGGGAACACTCTACCTGGAAAACTGGAATAGTACAGCTGCCCAGCAATCTATGTGAGGCCAGCTAACATCAGGTTCACAAGGGAAATTAAAACCCAGAGCACGGGTAACATCCATAGAAGGTTAACATTTGAATTGTACATAAGAAAAAGGCTTACTTATTTGGCAATATTACTGTTATAAATTTATTCACAAGTACTAATTGAATGTTTAACAGACTAACTTGGGATGTTTTTTCTAGTTTGGTGTATACATAGACAACTATAGCTTCAAAGGATGATTTTCGGCTCTCCAAAATAATTTTGTATTGATTGCAAGACAAGAAAAAGTCTTTCTTGTTCCCTAATTTATTCTCAGTCTACTCTTAAAAATAAAAAATAAAAATCCTGTTTCAGAATTTTCATTTCTTAAAAAAGTGTGTATAAGGAAAGAGACTAATACATATAGTATGAAAGGGAGGGGGAAGAACTTTCTACAAGGTCTTGTAGTGATAGGACGAGTGGTAACATCTTCAGACTGGAAGAGGGTAGATTTAGATTAGAAATTAAGAAAAAGCTTTTCACTATGAGGGTGGTGAGACACTGGAACAGTTGTCTAGGGAGGTTGTATGTTCCCCAACACTGGATGTATTCAAGACCAGGTTGGATGGGGCTTTGAGCAACCTAGTCTAGTGGGAGGTGCCCCTGCCAATGTCAAGGGGGTTGGGATTAGATGATCTTTAAAGGTCCCCTCCAACCCAAACCATTCTATGATTCTATTAAAGATTTTTTGATCAATGAGTACTTTTCAGAAGCTAACTGAAGTAAAATATTAATGCTCTTTTTTTACTATAGACAAGATTTCTTAATGGAAACACTTCTTAATAGCAGGGAGTGAAGTAGCAGCTTCAGAATGAACATGTAAAATATTGCACTGTCTGAGGGCAATTGGGATCCATAATTTGTCAGATAACAGAATGTGTGTAAAAACAAAGCTACACACTATTTCTTAAAATGTCAATCCTACAAATCAAGAGCAACTAAATAATTGCAGTAATAGACTACTGTGTTTCTCACCTCCAATCCCGATAGCCCTAATAATGCAGTTGCAACTCGGACACTACTGCTCTGCAGAGTCCCTGTGATTTTTCTTCTTTCATATTCAACAGTTGACATCTGCTGTTGTGCAGCAATGGCAAGAGCCCTCTCTCTTGACTCGTTGATCAATGGAATCCTCAGATTTTCTTCAAGAATCTGAGCAAGACCACATTTCAGATATAAAACTGTCTCTACTGCACCTGGAACTGTTACATAGAAAAAATAAATTAAAAAAAAAATAATCAAAAGCTCCACATTTATCAGCAGGTAGTATAACTGCATAGAATACTTAAAATCTCTGATCTCCAAAGAAAAGACTGAATACAAAATTCCTTTGATGTTTAGTTACACGCTATTACTCTAGTACAGGCTATTTACTCCAGTAATACGTTTGCTTTATTTTTAATCATAATGTGGAAATAAAAATTAACAGACTAAAATCCAAACCAAAAGTTGCTTTTGATAATAATAAAAAATCACAGACTTCAGTCTATTACTATTATTATGATGGTAATGAATGTTTAAAAAAGTCTCTACTACCTACACAACACATCTACTTTTTTATCTGTCTAGATGATGTTGCTTCCCCTCTAAAAGAAGACAACAGCAATTATTTCAAATAATAGCTACACTGTTCCTGAAACAGGAGTGAGAGCAGTTTATCACTGGCTGCGTGAAGACAAAAGTATTGGATTGCCTGTCAACCCTACATACAAAACTCATGTTTTAAACTTAGAAAAATTCTAGGTAAAGTTGATTTGTCCAGTTCATCTGTCTACAATGTATATTCTGCAGTAGAAAAGTAGAGAAATTATGAAAAAAATATTTATGTAGACTATGTTGAAGACGACAGCTAACAACCAGCTGCTGCTCTAAAGAGAATGGATTTGACAAAGTTATCTGATAGTTACACTGCAGTATTTTTCTTACACTTCAATATAAACTACTGTTTTTACCAGATATATTTAGAAACATAGAATCATAGAATGGTTTGGGTTTGTTTCATGTCCCTGACATGGAGAGACACATCTCAAGGCCCCATCCAGCCTGGTCTTGAACACATCCAGTGATGGAGCATCCACAACTTCCCTGGGAAACCTGTTCCAGTGTCTCATCACCCTCATAGTGAAAAACTTCTTCCTAATTTCTAATCTGAATCTACCCCCTTCCAGTTTAAAGTCATTACCCTTCATCCTATCACTACAACTCCTTATAAACAGTCTCTCCCCAGCTTTCTTGTAGGCCCCCTTCAGATACTGGAAGGCCGCAGTAAATTCACTCTGAAGCCTTCTTTTCTCCAGGCTGAACAACCCCAGTTCTCTCAGCCTGTCCTCACAAAAGAGGAGTTCCAGCTCCTCTGGACCCACTCTAACAGGTCCATGAGGATCCAGAGCTAGACAAAGTACTCCAAGTGGGGTTTCACAAGAGCGGTGTAGAGGGGCTGAATCACCTCTCTTGACCTGCTGGCCACACTTCTCTACGATGCAGCCCAGGACATAATTGACTTTATGGGCTGCATCGTATATTTATGGCTCATGTTGAGGTTTTTGTCAATCAGCATTGCCAAGTCTTTCTGCTCAGGGCTGTTCTCAATCCACTCCTTGCCCAGCCTGTATTTGTGCTTGGGATTGTCCCACCAGGTGCAGGACCCTGCACTTGGTCATGTTGAACTTCATGAAGTTGGCATAAGCCCACTACTCATGCCTGTCAAGGTCCCTGTGGATGGCATCACTTTCCTCCAGCATGTCAGCCACAACGCACAGCTTGATGTCATCCACAAACTTGCTGAGGGCACATTTAACAAAAATGCATGGGAAATACAGAATATTTGCAAAGAATAAGTGTTTACTCTATTTTACTCTTCTTCTTTCTATTCACTTTACCTTCTATTGTACTGCTAACATGCAAAACATTTGGACTATCCATTGGAAGCAATCCTGAAGGCAAAGGTATATCAGCTGTTCCCTCTATCAGGTATACAAATTCTCCAATCTGAAACAGAAGAACATACACATCCACACAATTCAGAAAGCAGCTCATGGAGAACAGAAGGCAAAATATTAAAACTGCAAACGAAGATATCCTAGTAATAGTTAAAATCTGACTTGTGAAATAATTTACATATTCAGGAGACCAAATATTTTAAACCTATGCTTAATTATAAGAAAATCATAATTTCAAATCCTAATATGATAATAAAGAACCTTCAATTGAGAACATTAAATCTGAAAAGTGAAAATATTTCAATTATATTGTTGAATCTTTTCCAGCTCCTCATATAATTTACCTGACCAATACATACAATAACAACATGAATTATAATTATAGAATCATAGAACCACAGAATAGTTTTGTCTGGAAGAGACTTTCAAGATCATCAAGTCCAACCTTATTCCTAGCCCTATCAAAAACCACTAAACCATGTCCCTAGGCACAACATCTAACCAGCTCTTAAACACTTCCAGGGATGGTGATTCCACCACCTCCCAGGGCAGGCCATTCCAGTGCCTAACAACCCTTTCTGTAAAGAAATGCTTCCTAATATCCAGCCTGAACCTCCCCTGGTTCTACTGCAGGCCACTTCCTCTTGTTCTGTCACTTGCCACCAGGGAGAACAGACCAACTCCCGCCTTGCTACAACTTCCCTTCAGGTAGCTGTAGAGGACAGTAAGGTCTCCCCTCTGCCTTCTTTTCTCAAGGTTAAACAGCCCCAGATCTTTCAGCCTTTCCTCATAAGGCACATGCTCCAAACCCTTTACTAGCTTTGTAGCCCAAATGTACGAATGTACAACAGCCCTCAGCAAGTGGAAACCTTCCCACATCAGAGTCTAGACAAGCTACCAGATAAATACGGTGGACCCCCACCTCCTTCTGAAGTTCATCAAAAGCCTCCATGAGACATAAACATAATAATAAATATGACTATTACATTAAAGTGAGAAGGGGAAAGAGGGAGGAGTGAATCCCAACTAGCACAGTGAGGCTAAACAAGCTGCAGCCCAGCTGAATGCCAGGGTACCCACATGTGCTATAGCTACATATAGCATATTCACAAGCTTACTTCACAAAAATTTCCTTACAGTGAAGAGTAATAAAAACTGTTTACAGTAACTTTGAGCCAGTGACATTTCTCTAGAAAGCAAAAAAGAACAGAAGTCAAGCCAGGTTACCATCATGTGCAAATTTTCCATTAGGAATTAAAATAAAGTTAACAAATCTTAATTATTTAATCAAAAATAATGGAAAATCTACAGAAGCTTGAAAGTAAATATAAATATAAACATGACCTAGAACAAAGGAAGATAGTAATATGTCACAGAGGAAAGGATAAATTAATTAACAGGGAAATAACACTTTGAATCATAGATAATACAAACAGAAAAATAAGTTACAAATGAAAACCACAAAAAGTATTTAAAAACAAAACAAAACAACACAACTCACTAGCGGTACTCCAAATTATAAAGGCCATAATCACAATATCTCAAAATTAAAAGATATCTAAATTATGTACCTACATATCTATCTGAACTAGGAAGGAAATTTAATAGTTTTATTACTGTTGCTTTGATAACTTCTTTTTGTTTACACAAACTTTTTCAGAACAACTTTAGCTTCTATTAGTTCCAAGATAAAAGATCAAATGATGCTGCAACCACTAATATGATTTGCACAGAGTCATCTCTATTTCCATGAACAACATTCTGTAAAACTGCCTGAAAAAGTATATTCTTTTATTCTTCATTCCTGATATGAAGGAAATACTTTATTTATATAATTTAATCTATCTTCCAATCAATGCATTTTTTTCCTTTTAATATTGCTCAATAATGTAAGACAAGACTGTTTTTTATTTTACCTTTATTCATAGTTTCACAAGATATTTATGTTAAGACAGAACAAATTGCAATTATGTTTCTGACCCAGCAGAAGGAAAGCTATTCAATTTTAACAGCATTTTCTCCCCTTACTTGACGCAAGAGTTAAGAAAAATCCTCCCAGAGAAGGATTAAAGAAACCTAAAGCAAAATTGCTTTCCCACACATAATTGATAGACACTCTTGGGAACCAATTTAAACAGGAATTATTCCTGTTTAACACAGTGGTTTTGCTCCATAAGGACCATTAACAAACTCACAGCATATAGAGATAATTTCATGAATGTACTGGTTGCTAGGATGCTATTCTACTATCAATTATTTTTCTTGTCATTTCTGACATCAATGTGCTTATAGGTAGGAACAAACTTCCCCATTTTCCACTTTGAAGAATTCTTGCTTTTTGATCTCCATAGAATGCAAATCCTATTTTCTTCCTCCTGAGATTTTTCCTGATGCTGAGGAACAGAATTTTACCATATTTTAACAGTCTAGCTATTGTCCCCATGGTTTTAGTGCTCTATAGTGCCATTTTATATCAGCTGCAAAGAGGACAGCATGAAAATTATGTAGGTTTTGTTGTTAATAAAAAATAGTTAATAAAATAACTCTTAACTACTGTTAACTATTTATCTAATCACATTGCTGACTGATATTTCAAAAGAACGTATAGCTACTAGGAATTTGCAGTTTTCCATGCAAGTCAGTAATTAAGAACAAATAGCAAAGTCTTCTCTCATTAAATTATTTAATTTTATATTAGACATTTAGCTATGAAAGTCTGAACTGACATTCTTAAACTACTATTTGATAAATTAATATAATTGAAATCATGGGTTGGTCACATTTAAATTAGCTCCCAGAAACAGAGATATAGAGAAAAAGCAACCCAGTTATGATAACCAAGATATCATTTCTTCTCTGAAAAGATCTATGCTAAAATCTTGAAGAATGTCAGTTTCAATTTTTCTTAAAGAAAAAGTAATATTGAAACAAATCCTTGAGAAATATTATAATGTGTTTTCATTTCAAGCCTTAGAAAAGTTAACACAGATTATTTCTAAACAATTTAAGCAACTTGCTTGAGTAGGCCAACAAACTTGAATCAGTGTTTCTTCTTGCTTTTATTACAAATATCTAGTTGATGCAATGACAGATAGGATTCGTAGTTAGATTCAAGTCCAGCTAGTGATGTGAATCTCAGTACCTTCTTCATTGATTGTAATGAAGAAACAGTCTTATTCTGATAACTACTTTGGTCCATTTGTCCAAAAGGGCAGGAAAGATAGGTTGAAAGAAATTACAAAAATGCTAAATTAAATTATTTATTAGATTATATACAGCACAAGTCCATAGTTGAATGATACAAGTCTCATCATTGTATGAAGCCATTTGATCATCAGACAGCATGGTCGCTAGACTTGTCAATTAGAATCGTACAGTCATAGAACAGTTTGGGTTAGAACAGATCATCTAGTTCCAAGCCCCATGCCATGGTCAGTAACACCTTCCATTAGACCAGGTTATTCAAAACTTGTCCAACCTGGCCTTGAACACATCCAATGATGGAGTATGCACAACTTCTCTGAGCAACCTGTTCCAGTGTCTCACCACCCACACAGTGAAGAATTTATTCAAATATCTAATCTAAATCTGCTCTTTTTCAGTTTGAAACTGTTATTCCTCATCCTATTGCTACAATCCTTGATGAAGAGTCCCTCCCCATATTTCCTGTAGGTCCCCTTTAAGTACTAGAAGGCTGCTGCTACAAGGTGTCCCCAGAGCTTTCTTTTCTCCAGGCTGAAGAACCCCAACTCTCTCAGCGTGTCCTCATAGGAGAGGTGTTCCATTCCACTGATTATCTTTGTGTCCTTCCTCTAGACCTGCTTGAGCGGGTCCATGTCTTTCTTATACTGGGGGCCTCAGGGCTGAACACAGCACTCCAGGTGGGTCTCATGAGAACAGAGTAGAGTCACCTTCCTTTACCTGGTCACACTTCTTTTGATGTAGGTCAGGATACTAATGGTTTTCTAGGCTGTGAGCACACATGGCTGGGTCATATTGTTTTTCATACACCAATATCCTTAAGTCCTTCTCCACTTGGCTTCTGTCATTCTGCTCATCAGCAACAGACAAATGGCATGACTGAAATATTGCTTAAATATTGTGGATATGACTACAAACCAATTTCTTCCTGAGGTATTACTGTAAATCATGTTAGCTATCTTCCAGTTTCATCTTCCCCTAGGATATTTACCACATTTTCATAGAAATAATACAGTTATGTAGACAGGACTTAATTTTTCTAACCTGTGGTGTTACATGTAAAAAATTCTGTGCTTTCAGCAGCCTTAAAATGCATCCCACCTACTCAGCTACTCTGGAAGAACCAGATGTTCCAGAAATAGTTACCAAAACAGGATATAACAATAGCTTCTCTGAGGCATTAATGCTTCCTACTATAATACAGTCAGTTAGTTCTTTCTTAAGAATAGTGACTAGTAGCTAAGTCTCTAAATTTACATGTTTCTACATTATCATTAGAGGTAACACTAGGGCTGTCAGAAATTTTCTTTTCTCTTTCTACCTGAAGTATAACTGTCCCATATCTCTAAACACATCTCTTAGATTTATTTTCCTCCCATTCATGTTTCCATTTCCCTTCTCTCCATTAAATTATTTAGGTTTCAGGCTCTATACCTAAAGTGGCATAAGTCACCTCAGCCAGGTATATACTTCTGCTTCTAATAAAGAAACAAACAGGAAGAAATCAAATAGCAGAGGTTTAAAGAAAGAGCACAAAATCATAGCAAGTAAAAAGAATCTTCTCAGATTTGGTCCCAGAAATCTGTAGGTTACAGTCTTGCTTGTCTAGAGGCTGCATCTAGGTACTTCATTGAATAAAAGTGATGCACCTAATTTTCATGACTTTGTCTAATTTCTTCTGAACTAGTCAACAGATTTAGCACCCACAGTGTCTTATCATAGCTGAGTTATACAAGGTAAACATGTCTGTAAAAGTACTTCATTTGGTTCAGCTTCTATATATTGCCAGAGATTCTCTACTAACTTCCTGCAAACTACTCATAACCTTATGTACATGATGTAATGTTCCTTAACTATCTCTTTTTTAATTACAGAAAATTAATTATTTTAAGTATCTGTCTCTATAAAGAAACTGTTACGTCCTCTGTTTAACCTTGTTTCTCTTTCCACCCCCCCATTCCTATTATATTGTTTGCAGCAGAGGTGACTAGAACTGCATGCAATGTTTAATGTGTACACCATAACTCTTTAAAAAGGTATACTGAGGTTTCACATTTCGATGTCTATTTTTCTCCCAATTATCTCGCTTTTTGAATGATGCTGAGCACTGGATTAATTTTTCATTGAACCATCCACAAAGATTGCCACTTGACATAGGGACATTTCTGCAGCCTCTTTGTGGGTGCTTCCCTGGTGTTAATAAGGTATGAGCTCACTGTAGGTTTTGACAAAGTAACTCTCTTCTATCTCTCTGCTGAGTGTACCGCACATTCTTTAAGACTTCAAGCCATAGAGCTTGCTTTCTTAAAAATTGCCCAGTGGTTTCAAATATTGAACAGAGTCAGATAGACAGGCTTGGGCATCATTGCATTAGTTTTATTTTCCTGTAAAGGCAAAGAAAAAAATACTTTGGCCAGCTGGCACAGCAGATGTCCTGGTTAAACAATAAAAACAAAACCCAAACATACAAACACTAATTACTAGCAGAAGTCTCTTGTTCTATAAAATGTGCAGGGGTAAAAGAGTAAGTCATTTAATTTTGAATGTATTGTTACAAATCATGAAAATCTGGATGGGCAAACAGCAGAAACATGTAATTGCACAGAGGGGAAGCTGAACCACAGAGGTAGTATTATGAAAGTATGAAGCAGAATGTAAGCTTTGAGATCAGCCACACACAAAGATTATAAAAACAACAGTGTTGAAAAACAGACAGCTAGAGACAAAACACAGCAGAGAGGTTAGAGGTGAAAAGATGGACTAAAGACACAGAAATAAGAAAATTGTGACCACTGAGATAAAGGATTACAGCAACATCAAGAAATTGGAATGTAAGTTTTTTGAAAGTTGGTCAAAACCAGGTCTTGGTAATTTGATGAAATCAATTTCAATTAAGTATATATGGCAAAACTCAGGCTACATGAGTCAAGAGAAACTGAAAAGTAATGGAATGAGTATTCATGTACAATCTGTTCAAAAGTTTTGCCTGCATTGGTGACAAGGACTGAATAGAACTTGAATGATCAGTAAAATTTAAAAAGACAAGGAAAACAATTATTATTCAACTTTGACAGCATATCCTATACAGATACAGTCATAAATACAGGGAAAAGTACAGTAAAGACATTTTCCTTTCCCTGCCTAAGCCTCATCCAGAAGCACTACACTTGCTCCTACATCAAGACAAATTATTTAAATTCCATATTTGTTCTGAAGCTGAGTTGACTAGAAAAGTCACCAAAGTAACATTTCATGCAGTATTACTTTTATTTGTAATGCTTTTACAATGATTAGTAACTTGCAGCATTTCATATCATTCTAATTGTGTGGGAGTAGAAGGGCAGTAAACTTTGGTTTAATTTTCTTAGCTTAAGCCTTCTCTGACCAACAACTTAAGCAACACATCACTCCATGAAGTATAGGAATATTGCATTTTAACTGGGGGGGGGGGGGGAAGGAGAAAATATTCTCATTTCCAAAAGTTAGCACTTGGATCACATCTTTGTAATTGAATATGCATGCAAAAAACTTAAATTAAAATATGTACATAAGCAATCTGTATATTCATTTAACCTATTCACACATAATTTGCAAACATATCCTGATTCTTAACTTATTAGACCATCACGTGAAAACCACTCACAAAACATACTTTCTGTTCTTACCAGTTCATTAAACAGAATGACAGTGCAGTAACGTTTTTCCAGGTTAAAGGGAAGGAAGTGTATATCTAAGTCTGCAGAACTTCTCCCTTCCAAGAACAGTTTTTCTGTTGGACTGAAGAACTCATTTAGGAGGCTGGATTGGTCAGCTGTTAAAATAAGTTTAAATGGTTATTTAGATAAAATATCAGGAGTTACAAAATAGTGTAGCTGCCTGAGTTTAAATACAAGTATACTCTAAACAACCTCCTGTAACAATTGGAGAACCTTCCCTCGTCATTTTCTTTCTGGATTCTGTGAAATTGAAACAATTGCTGAAGATGTAGCATTTTATAAATAAGGGAGGGAGTGGGGTGTGGGTGCATGATGTTATAGTTTTCTTCCTTTTTCTTTTGTCTGCTTGAAGAGAAAGAAACAACAACAACAACAAAACAAACAAAAAACAAACAAACAAAAACAAAAACAACACAACAAAACGACAACAACAAACCCCAAAACTGATCCCTATTGCTTTCCACCCTTAATAAAACATGTTCTCTCAGGTAAGGGTAGAAATCTCATGGAAACACAATATTTTCCAAGAGGACAAAATTACTTTCATAAGGCCATCCTATAAATTTTGCTCAAGTAGACTTGCAACAATCTCAGAAAAAGCTGTAGCTCTAGATTCATATGCTTTAACAGAATTGTTGGCTGACATTTTGTAGGAAATAAGAGCAAGAAATGCACAGTCCCTGTTGATAAGTATTTTCAAAAATAAATTAAGTAAGCTGCAAAGGCTTCACATCAGAATCCCATGAAGCCAGCCCATGGGCCCTCAAAAAGAAAAGAAAGATTTAACTTTTTTTTTTTTTTCTTTTTTTTTTCTTGAATGGTATAATCATTATGACTACAGTGTAACCCTAGAGGTCATTTCCCACAATTACATATAACAGAAGATAAACTCTCCTATAAAATTTAGTTACTGAACATACCCACAAATAATAATTACTGAACATACTTTAAAACAGACTACATGCCTATGTAAATAAACTGATTACTACTGCTGTATTGTATAGAGGCACTTACAGCAACTTATGGTGTTCTCTTCATTTGGATCTTCAGGCATTGAACCATTTTTTAACTTTAATATGTTATTTTCAGAACTAAAAGAAAAAAAATTAAAATTAAAGTGATACTCTAAAGCTGCTATTACTAATAGATAGCTTCATTCCCCTTTTTATGAATAAATACTGCAAAATCAAATACTTTCAAGGAAAAAAAAAAATCACACTTTCAAACCATTTAAAACTTATTAACTTAAAATGTTAAGTACCAGCTTTTCCATTTAAGTTAGCAATCAGTTTTACAGCAGTGCCAGAATATACTTCTTTATCAGTACAATATCTCTGATATATTCATATAAGAAAAATTCCAAGTTAAAAACCCCCAAACAATTATATTTTGCCAACCAAAAGTACTTCTGCCCAATAACACTTTTGGACAACTTCAGTACCCATTCTTATCATTTCAAGATCCTATGGGGATAGGCAAAGAATTGTTCCCTGGCACATCATAAAGTGGCAAGGCCTTGCATTCCTCTGATGTTCAGTTGTCTTTCATTCAGATTTTCCACTTTTTTTAGAAAAAAACACTACTCTGTAGAAACACATCTAAATATCTGAAAACCAAATACAGTTCAAATACACTGCACTTACTCTAGGACTTATATTCATAGATTTGTGGACATGGCTTTAGACTGCTGCTTCTTACAGAAACCGATTTGCAAAAGTAGTCATCTTCATTTGCTCCTATTCACAACACAGTTCAGGGACTAGATCTCCTCATACCTAAACTTTTTATAAGCCCCATTTTCTTTCTCTAGCTCTCCCTACATTCTTTCTAGCTCAAAAGTCTCCTCTTTTTAAGGTGATAAGCATTCTGCTTTATTCATTTTAACTCAATTACTTTATCATCCTGAGAGCTAACTGAATCAATTCACATTTATCTGCCTACTTTAACATCAAAGTATCTTAACACAATATTAATATTTAGAAACAATAAGAAATTTAAAGTTATTTTTTTTAAAAACATTAATTGTATTTCCAGGCTATATACTTGTATGTTATAGAATACTAGATTTTTTGTGTATGTGTGATGCACATTTTTAGGCAAATATTTTATGTTTGAGATAATAGCTTAATTAGAAAACATACCATCAGGTCAGATATGGGGAAAACAAAGGGGAAAAAAAAAAAAAAAAAGATAATTATCTAGTAAATTAAAATTCTAGCCTATGGCTTTGGTTTACTGGAAACCTTGGATATACCTTAGATATACCACTAGTTATTATTCCAGAGTCAGAATTTATGTTTTAAACTCTTAAGTTTAAACTGCGTTTCTGATATCATCTGGCAAGGAACTCTGTTCCACTGAAGGGGAAATTCAAATTTTAACTGCTCAGCAATAATAATTCAGGACCAAGGAAAAATCTGGCATGAAGGGCAAGAAGGTCCAACTGGCTGGAAGCAGGAATGCCAAAGACAGAACACTCCATCTAAGGTGGTAAAGTTTCCATTGCTGAAGAGATAAGAAATGATGTAGCACTGTGTAGTGTAGTAATGGATTGTGGAATGCATGTTCTCAGGATACACTTTTGATAAACAGTTCTGGTGCTGGCGGGTGAACCAAACACACAGTTAAGGCACCTGATGCTCACAGAACTGGTGGTAGTGCAAGTATACAGAAGGAATCTGCTCACATTGCATCTTTGTCGACTCCTAGTGGAACTGCTTATGGTGGTAGGTCTCTGCTCCATGCATTTACTAATTAAATTTTATATTTAATACCAAATGGCTGTTTAATTTGACTCAAGGGGTACAATAAAAAATCCCCAACATCTGTTAAAAAAAAAAAGTCAAATAAAACTAAAAAATC
Source organism: Actenoides lindsayi (assembly GCA_025331215.1). Lineage (NCBI taxonomy): Eukaryota > Metazoa > Chordata > Aves > Coraciiformes > Alcedinidae > Actenoides > Actenoides lindsayi. The sequence goes on from WTSP01003307.1 coordinate 61,598, forward strand.
CCATTTTTTGATTCCTTGCTTAAGCCTGGAGAAACAAGAAAACCAATTCTTGTGCAGAGCTCCACTGATTTCAACAGAAGTCTGCATTTATGTGAGGACAACACTAGGAGATCTTAAAGGTTCAAGCCTAAATTGCTTTCATTTCCTGAAATACAACACTGCTGAAATGTTATTTCCTTTCTTTTTTTTTTTTCCAAATAAAATGTTAATGTTTTTATTTTTGTTACGATTTACTGTTCTGTGCAACTGCAGAGTTCTGGCCTCAGAGACATCAGAATTTCACCATATAAATTTGAAAATTTTACCTGTAGGAAATATTATTTTAAATGTAACATACTGTGATTGCAATAAATTATTCTTCTTTTCCCTTCTTTGTTGACATAATAAATTGTATTTTTACGAATAAAGAGAAAGTAAATTGGATATTGGTTGGAAATTCACAAGAAGTTCACTTAAAATTTTGTTTTTTGACAGCAATGGAAATGAGAGTCTCATAGCTTTATAAAGTTCTATATTTAAGTCTTCCTAGACAGTAAAGTCAATAGAGCATTAATAAGAGATACTTCTTACTATATTTTTTATATTTCATTTATATATAGTCTTATATTTTGAGACTTTAGCTACTGCATAGAATATTAACAATTATGAAGACTAAATTTTATAATCTGCCTAATCAACCACTTGTATAACTCATATGTGTGACATATCATCAGTTTTACAAGATGACTCATAATTTCTGTTTGTAATGTAAAACAGTAATATTTTAGGCTTCGTACTGCTATACCTCAGCAGTATAAATTGCTCTAAATAATTTATAAAAGTTTATCACTAAATTCAACTTTGTAGTCTTCAAGACAGACTATTTCACTTCAAATCACATGCATTTTGGTAGTCTCTAAAAATAGTCTCAATACACACTGGGATTTCAAATTATGACATAATCACTGAGCAAAACAGTGGATTGATTTGGCATCCTCCCTGCTACTCATGAGTATTTATAACTCGTAAAGACAGACAAATTTTTTAATCTATAATTTATAATAAACATATAGCAAATTCAAAGATAGATTCACTATAGATTTTTAAATACGAAACATGATTTGTATCTAGTTTTGAAACTCAAGCTTAAAAATAACATGCAAGTTCGTATTTATTTATTTATTTGGATTTTTTGAAGTCAGAGAGACATATTGTAATAGTAAAAACCTCATTACAACACATTTATTATAAAACTGGGGTGACTTTTACAATGTTATCTAACCTAATCAAGCCCCAGGTCATCAATATGCTTAAGAAATTTAATAGGAAATCTATTTCTTTTTTTACTGAAGATAGGACGACCCTTTTCAACACATGAAATCAGTTAAGGTAAGTAAAGCATTGGTTTTATATTAACCCTAATAAATGTTAAACGTGATCTAAATTGAATCCAGCAAGTGCATGATCCGGATTTAAGCCATCAGATAAATCCCATTGGAATACCACAATTCTGTATGCTAGGGATTCATAAACTGCGACAAATCAATAGTACACAAATTATTTAAAACTTGTGAGCCATGCATTTTTTCTTAGATGAAACATAGCACAATTATTTAAGAAAATTGCGACATAGGCAGTGTAACATTAGGATATTTCATAGTTAAAAATAGAGAGCTGATGTTGCCTCTATTTCTACCTGGTGTAAATTATTTATTTTACTTATAGTGCTGATTTCCAGACAGACTGAATTTGTCATCTTACATTTGTCATTCTCAGAATCATTGTATTTTTAATATTGGAATGGAAAATAATTACTTAAAATAGTTTTTCTCTAAAATACTCCTTAGATTTTTTTCCTTTTCCTCTTTTTTTTTTTTTTTTATTTCACAAGAGATATTATACCAAAAAAAAGAAAAACCAACACTTTAAATTTATTTTTGTACACATGTTTTACAATGTTTCTGCTCACAGAATAAATATAAACATAATTTTCCATGATTTTCTGTACAACGGCTAATTTTACTCTTGGCTCTGAGTAACTATTTGGGGAATTTATACCACACAATGAGAAATTAGGGATGTAAAATTCCCATGTTAATATGTAGTACATGATCTTGCTAGGAAGCACCAAATCTCATAATAGAAGCTCTTCAAGCAATTTCTACTAGAAATAATTCTCTTTTTGTTTCAGTTAATTGAGTTCCCATGCAAGGTTCATTTCCGCAAGGTTCATTTCCACAAGGTTATAGCCCTGAAAAGAGGGGATGAGAAAGCCCAGGAACAAGCAGAACTTGTCCCTCTGTACCTTTTACACCAAGGCTACAAGAATTATCTATATTCACTAACAGTGCAGTTAATTATTCACAAGGTACCTAATGCAATCAAGGATTTGTCTGAGAAAGCATCGAAGGGGATGAATCTTAACCTAAACACCTTAATTCTGTACATTACAATATTTATTTTCAAATCTGCTCTTTTCAAGTACATATATTTAAAAAAACTTCACTTAAACCAAAATATTTGCTTATTCCCATCCCCCTGAAAAATTATGCTTTTACCATCATATTTCCTTGATATGACTTTATTTCTTTTTCTATCCTTCTTCATAAATAATTTCTACCATTGGTGACAACAGTTAGGACTGTACAGTTACATTTATGGAAATAGAGTTTTGTTTAATTTACAGCAAGCACTGAGATCACAGATGCCAAAAACTATACTGTAATGTATCTCAAAAAAATACTGTGTGACTCAGCTCTAGACTCAGGTTTAATATTATCCACACATAAAAGACATTCTCCCCTAGCAGTAAAATTTGATGAACCAGCTTATAGCAAACAATTATTACACACAGCATTTGATAGCTATTGGGTATCAGAATAAATAGTTCATCTCGCTGGACTAAGAAAAAAATCACAACCTTAAATAAATGGATTTGTAAAATGCTCAGAATATGTTACCCTGGAGATTCATTTTAATACCTGTACTTAAAGGCCATTTTTCAGAAAGGAAAATGATCTCTGAGTTATGCAAGTACAACACACAATTTATTCTGCACTCACATAGTAGTAACTCACATAAAAATACAAAAATACAACTCTTACATAAAATATCATCTTTCAATGCTTTGCCTTTGAATCACAATGCCAAGTTGCAAAAACAAGAGACTACAGGGGAAGAATCACTGGAAAAATAATGAATTTATCAAGAGCTGAATGAAAACATAACATAATAAGCATATTACATAGGAATACATTACACCTTGAGAACATACAGAGTACAACACATTTCTTCACTGGGGTGAACTATACATTAAATAAGTACTATTTTTAGAGTTTAATGACAGAGAGATTCATTACACCTATTTGACATGGTATTGAACATCTCCATAAATATCTTCTCACCTGAATGAAAAAAGCACCTGCAGATAAGTGAAGGGACAGGGAAATAAAACTGTTGTAGAAGGCATGAATATTGTGTCTCATTCTTTAGTAACAAACAAACAAACAAACCAAAAAAAAAAAAAAAAAAAAAGCAACTCATTCAATAATAAACCAAAAGTAATACAGATAAGATCAGGAAGGTATAAGAAGCTGGCTATACACACAACCTGGTTCAGTACATCCCCTTACAATACAAGGAGAAATAAGGAAAAATAATTAGGCAGAATAGCTTAAAACTGCCATAAAATAAGTTTACACAATGTTTGCTGCTTCTGAGTTAGGCAAACCCACAGTATCAATACAGACTTGGTGATGAATGGCTTGAGAGAAGGCCTGTGGCGGAGGACTTGGGGTTATTGATGAACAAAAAATTACAGATGTGCTAGCATTGAGCACATTGGTGCACTTGCAGCCCATAAAGCAAATCACATCCTGGGCTGCATCAAAAGAAGCATGGCCAGCAGGAGATGATTCTCCCCATCTATTCCACTCTGGTGAAACCCCACCTGGAGGACTGTGTGCAGCTCTGAGGCCCCCAGCATACAACAGACATGGGCCTGCTTGAGCAGGTCCAGAGGAGGGCCACAAAAATTATGAGAGGGCTGGAGCACCTCTCCTATAAAGAAAGGGTAAGAGACTTGGGGTTGTTCAGCCTGAAGAAGAGAAGGCTCCTGTGAGACCTTATTGTGGCTTTTCAATACTTCAAGGGGCTTCACACAAAAGAAAGATACCTTTTACCAGGGTCTGTAATATCACCAAATAACCCAAGACAAAATCTAGCATCAAGTTTATATATGTGCTGTATAGACACAATGGCAAAGGATCAGTGATCTACTTGTGAGACTAAGAACATTATATCACACTGTGGATCAGGTCTCTAAGTCTGATAACTTGGGTATTAGAAGTGATTCAGTTTAACAGGAGGAATGGTAACCAAGGAATTTCACAAACTGCCTCTCATTTTGGTTTTTTGGGGGGTTTTTAGGTTTGGGGATTTTTTGTTGTTATTTGTTTGGTTTGTTTTTTGTGTTTCGTTTGGTTTTGTTGTTGTTGTTGTTGTTGCAAACACAACTTGTCCTTTCCAAGGCAAGGTTATTTTACTGTGCATTAAATGAACAAAAACTTCTGCAAAAGTTACAGGTGAGGGTTGCTTTAGTTTTATGTCTTCATAAACCTTCAGTATTGATTTGCTATAACTTTAGATGTTTCTGTGGTAACAGAGCCACTTAGGTTGTCTTCTTAAGATTATTTTCTTTTCCATTTTGGGTGCCTGTGGTACTGCTAAAGGGAAAAGGTGGTAGGTAAGAAGGTTACCTGCGAGGTAAAGCCTGTTAGAGGGAGGTTTAAAGCGGTTTGACAGAAACATCTCGGACCATAGTATGAGGATGCAGAAGAAACTATGAGACTGAGCAATCCACTTGGACCTGCACGGATGATTAAGTTGTTAGGATCAAAGCATGTAAATTACATCAATCATGTTGAAACAATTACTTAGAGTATAAACATTGATTTTATGGTAGTCTTACGCTTATGCAGCACTTAGAGCAATGGCCCCCCCATTTTGTAGAAGGCATTTCCTGGATTTATCAAAAGAATAAAAATGGTTGCAGGCACAAACTTCTTACTGGTCAGTTACAAACTGCACCCATACTAGTGTTTTTAACACAAATTTCACAAGTCCGCTGTGTTCCATTCTAGAAAAACATCTTAAAAGGACACCTAAGTGGCTTCTGTTATCACAGAAACATATCAAATTATAGCAAATCAACACCAAAGATTTCTAAAGACTTAAGGTGCCTTCAAATCAATTTCAGTAAGAGTGAGACCTGGATGTGTGAATAAAATTACATTCTTTAGACTAATTTATTTCCTAGGGATTAATTAAGCTGAAATATGCAGGATGATGAAAAATCTTTTTCTGTTTCAACAGCTTCTGACACCTCTAAGTCCAATACACTAGCAAAATCTGTAGACATTGATGGATTTACCAGAGTGGCTCTTTCTTTGTAGAAGGACTTGGATAGCAGTTTTAGAACATTACTGTTTTCTCTTAAAATAATTTTTAATAAGAATTATACCTTTTTCTTTAATAAGATTTTTTAAAAGATTTAATTAAAACAAAAATAACTT
>WTSP01003308.1:0-21643 GCA_025331215.1 Actenoides lindsayi
GCCGGGCATGCGCCTCGGCGGGGCGTGAAGCCGCTGCCTGTAGTGCCGGCGCGGGCGGTGGGATGCGCGGGCTGGCAGCGCGCGGCCGGCGAGGGGGTGCGGAAGGAGCCGTGTGCGCCGCTGTGAGGCGGGGGCGGCGGCCGGGGCGCCTGTATTAGGGGACAGAGCCTAGGCTCCTATGCTGGGGGAGAGGGAGCACCCACCCGGTGAGACGGTGTCCCCGAGGCCTGCCGGTGCCGGCACGGCTCTGCGACCCCGCTGTACGGAGCTTCGTAGCGTCCCACACGCTCGGGCTCAGCCGGTGCTGGGAGATGCCGGTGCCTCGGGGAAACCAGCCGAGCTCGGCTCTGCCAGCGCCTCTGTGCTTGCGGTAACCGCTCGGTGGTAAAGCTGCACTCGAAAAACTCTTTGCTCGCCTAAGTTGAGGAGAGGTGAGGAGAAAGAACTCTCCCGTGAGCACGGCCGGGCAGCCGGGGAAAGAAAATGTCAGTAAAGCCTGGGTCGGGGGGAATTGGTAGCGTAGGTATTCTCCATTCAAAATCCAGTGGGGAAATAATGCGCCCCCCTTTTCTGGGGGGGGGAGAAGGCGGCAGGCGAGCATTTCAGGGGGCCGTGTGGGTGCGGTGGGCGCGGCTGGGGCGCGGTGGGAGTGCGGGTTTCGGCAGATAGAGTGGCACAGAGCTGGCGGTGCCACCAGCCCGGGGAGACACAGCGGGCAGGGACCGAGCCCGGGGTGTGGCGAATTAGGGGCTCGAAGGGCTCAAGATGTGATGGCTCTTGAGAAAATGGAAGCCTCCAGAGAACGAGCGTGGAACGCGGTTTGAGTGGAGAGCGCTGCCCGTTGCCCTCTCCCATCTCATCGAAGCGATGGGACCCTCGCTCTTTGGTCCCTCAGGTGGGGGAAACAGGCACGCGGTGATGGGATTACACTTTTTCATACACAATCCCAAGAGGAACGGAGAAGAAAAGAGCAGTAAATAGAGTCCTTGAGAAGGACAGAGAGGTTGAGGCGGTCCCAGCCCTCTCGGTGCTTTTGCAGCTTATTTTCGTTTGCAGGAAGGTGAAGGCGCTCCCTGAGCTCGGTGGCAGCGTAGCCAGGGGAGGCGAAACAGCAAAGCTCAATGCAAAGGGATCCACTTCAGCTACCAACTCTGAGTCATGCAGCTGCTATTAATACACCTCGCCCTCTGGCTGTCAGATAAGAAAGAAAGGTTGGGGGAAGAACTAGGAGGAATTTTCAATTAAAGGTGCTTCAAAAAGAATAACAGCAACATTTTAGGATGAATCGGAGGTGGGGAGAAGGGGAAGAAGAGGAGAGAAGTCTGGCAAACAACGATCTGTGGGAGCCTGACTGACTAAAGTTTTTGGTTTTTTTTTAATTTGTTTGAACAAAATTTGAAGAATATTCTGATAAACTAGACGACTACATAATACAAGCTATGATTAAATTTAATTATATAAGCTAGAGTTTAATTGCTTCTTCTAGAGTCATTTAATGAGCTTAATCTGTGATGATTTTATGCGTTTTATTGTATATTTCAAACAGACGTTTCACCGTCGTCGCAGAACCTGAACATTTCAGTTTATTTAAAGTATGTTCAATTTCCTCCCATGGGCTAAAATTTCAATTACAGCTTTGCTCATGCCATTTTGAACGAAGAAGTGACAGTGGATGATTCTTCCTTTCTTCTCTTGCCTACTTTGAAACAGAATATTTTGCAGTACATTCAACTTCTGAAGTGTCTTGCAGCCTCTGCAGGTACCCGGTTCCACTGACCAGCCTTCATTAGCATACATCGTATCCTTCTCTGCTCAGACGGCCTTTTCCTACAGGTCAGAGTAAGATCCAAGGGAAATGAGAAAAAAAACCCCAAACAAACGTGGAAAACCAAACCCTGTTTTATTCAGTTAGCTAAAGAAATTGTCTGCAGTCCAGTGCAGTGCACAGATAAAAATGTGTTTACTTTAGTAGACTGAATTGGAGGCTTGCTTTTCTTCCAAAATAGTCCATTGTGAACTGGCTCAAATATAAGGTTATTGCACTGGGGCATGGTTTCTTAGCTAGTGTTGATAGCGTGTGGAAGAAAGTTCCTTTCAATTTGTGCATTATCACTCTAGGATATGCTTTATCTCTTATCCTGTTACATGAAGAATATTATTGCTCAAAAATGTAAAGGTAAATAATAGCCTTATCTTCCTTGTCAACAGTATAATGTGCTTTTCTTCTCACCTTGCTTCCTTAACAAGGTGTAAAATTGCAGTTTGTCTGATAAAACAGGGCAGTAAAAACCTAAGTGTAGTTAGAGATCATATTCTTTTTAGCCATGAAACTGAAACTACAGAGTGAACTGCAGGCAATAAAGAGAGCTTTCAGATACCCATATCAACTTAAATTACACAGTCCTTTAAGAGGTAGGTTATAAAGATAGAGTTAATGATAGGAATGCCGTAACTGCAAGATACAAAAGTTTGTCTTCCAGCAGTAGTGCCAAAATACAGCTCCTCATTAAAAAAAAAACAAACAGATTTTAAACTTTCATTGCCCTGAGAATTCAATCCTAGATTCACTTTTGAAAGTTAAGATTTCTGGGCCAATGCTTCTTTTTTCAGTGCACCTGCAAAGGCATAAAGCATTAGTCTGTGAAGACCCAGTTGTGCGTTAGAATCTACTTTTCTTAAAGCAAAATGTACAATCCAAGGGGCATTTACTGGACGAGGTACTTTGGAAAGGAGAACTAAGAAAGAAAAACAAAAATCACCTTGAGGAATTTCTGAATTCTTTGGCATCTTACATGGTATTTAACACACCTTTACTTTATCCTCTAATTTCAGTAAGATTTATGTCATCTGCAAGGATATAAGTGTAGTTCTGCCCATACCATGCCCCCAACATGAAAACTTACACATGTACTTAGTCTGCAAGCCTGGAAGCTAGCCACTCTGTCTGGCAGCATTTATGCATGTGACTCAACACGCACATACTCACCTATTAATATGTTTACAGAAGCAGACCTTATATAGTCTAAAATTATTGTAGGGTAATTTTACTGTTACTAATTGTATGGTCTGAAACCAAATTGTTTATTCTTTTGTTAGTATTTGAATAACAGTAATAGGATATGTTGCTTTCATGGACATTAATCATATTTATTTTCCCAACAAGTATGTTAGATTACCTCTTAAAGTCTTTGCTAGAAACAAACAGAATGGGGAGAATTTTGTGGTCATTAGATGATTCCAGTTCACAGATAGTTTAAATATTTGGTGAAATTACAATAAATGTCTGAAGTAACAGTTTTTATGTCTCTTGTTAAATTTGTCTGTCATTTAAAATTAAATGTATCTAATTCCAAAAAGTACTTTTCATGCATTATTAAAATACCAAATTTCAATAAAAATGTAAGTGTTCCAGTAGCAGCACTAAGCATTCCAAGCTGCCTTTGTTGTGTGCACATTTATAGTCTCAGCTTTGATCAAAGTTCAAAAGGCAAAATAGGGTATGACTCTGGAGGAATTTGTCCTTTTTCTTTCTGAAATACCATAGCTGTGTGAAGCTCACTTAGGTGTCCCTCAGGCCATAATCCTACAATTGGCAGCACTTCCACAAGTCAGGACTCTGGGGAAGATACTGGGGAGTCAAGGTCTAGGTCTCTTCATCTGGATATTTCCCTGCACAAGTATGGGGATGAGGGAGGACAGACCCAGCATGCAAGAAGTTTTATGGAAGAGGGATTCTACCTCTGCTTCAGGGATGCATGGGAAACAGAAAGGACAAACCAGCACCCTAAAGACTGATAAAAACAGTGGTTAGGATAATCTACTAATGAACTGCTGTGTTGGCAGCTGGCTTGGCGTCAGGCCCTTCTACCTTTTGTTTTAATAACCTAGATGAGGAGGCTTAACCTCTAACATTGACATTGAAGCTTGTCTGGCCAGCAGACACCTTTACTGGTGAAAATCTGCAAGGTTATTTGGAAAAGCTTTGTCCTGCAGCCCAATGAATTTCTGATGGTGAAAGACTTAAGGAGAATATTGCTTCTCTTGATGACCGTGGCCACTAGAAGCATACACTGACCTAGAGCCTGGGTGAGTGAGAAGCCCAAAGGCTTTACCACTGACCATCTCGCACATATGATGACCTCTTCCATTGAGACACCTTTGTTTTTCTCTTAGGTATTTAGTCTCTGGTACTAGAGCAAAGACACCACTATCAATCGGGGCCAAATTTTGCTACCTTTTTTGTTCAAGACAGGATGTAGTACGATCACATGTAAAGGTGTGTGTTTATTTAACAGTGTCAAATATCATTCTAAGTGAGTCAGTCTAGGCAGCTCTGTGGTAATAATTTCATAATTTAATTTTTGTACACAAATTATATACTACGCAGTCTTTATGTTCCATCTGTTATTTCAGCCACTATTACCAACTTATGATTTGGTTTTGTAACTGTTGGTAACTGCACAAGAGACAAGTTAACAAATTAAACTGTTTTGCAATTAAGGTTGTGGCAAGCTGTCTGATTTCCTGTACCAGAAATGGGGCATATCTGCTCGTGTCACTGCTCATATGTCAAGTCACCCAAACATGCCTTCACTGATACATAAGGTTGTCATCGAACAGCTGACGCTTAGCTGCAGTTCCTGCTTCTGACCACTTAATGTTTTTATCTTGCTCATAGTTATAATTATTATGACAACTGCAAGTTGTTCCACGGTGACAGAATTGGGTTTTTTTAGTGATGGTGTTTATTTTAGTTGTAATGTGGCTTTAGCTGGGTCATGCCCATGGCATTGGAAATCAAAGTCACTGATAATCATGGAGGTATTCACTTCAGTGAAATAATGAGTGTTTATAATGAAATAAAACAGAATGTAACATACTATGCAGAGTTAAAGGCACTAATCCAGATATCAACTTTTTTTGATTAAACTGTTTCTGTGGGGAAAACAAAAAGGAATATGGTTACCAAGGAATTAGATGCAAGTGTTTGAAAGCTTGAAAAGTATATAAAACTGTTAGAGCCAAAGTAAATGCTTTTGGGTTGTTTTTTTCCTAAGGCACACATACACCGTTCTGATAGAGCCACACAACTTTGTGAATAAACAAAATCATACTAAAAAGTAGAGCTTTTTACTAACAATCAGTCACTGAAGTCTTTTTTGGTCCAGACCCCTTCTAATTTTACTACATTAACTTGCTTCCTTTTTAACAAGCAGAAATAAGCAAGATTGTGGAAGGAGAGTTACAGCTTTTCAGACAAAATATATTCCCAAGTCTTCCTGTTCTACCAAAATGGACATGTCAAAACCTCAAAATAGAAGTCCACCTTTCCCCTCAACTCTAGCCAGATAGAGTGATAAAGACTCCTTTTTTAAGATGGGAATTCCCCAGAATAATTATATATATATATTTAGGAAAAAAAAAAAGTGTAAAAATTGAAGTAGACTGTTTAGATTTGTGTTTTCCAGATATGTGACATTTTTGATAGCATGCCAGTAGCATCACAAAAGTTGAAAAAAATGCCTGCAGAACCAAAGTAAACACCCCATCACCTCTTTAAAGGGATATTCTCCAAGTCTCCCCAACGCACTTTTATTAAGAACACGTTTTAGTTAGAAGAAAACAGATGGCAATTTTTGCCAAACTTGTTTACAGCTAACTTCTGTTTAGCCCTTAATCACGAAACTCCGCTGGAAAAAAACAATAGCAAAAAACAAAAAAGTCCTAGCATGGACATGATGTTAAGAAGTAGAGGCTGAATACAATTCCTCTCATTTTAAGTGTTATGCCTCCACTGAAATCACTGGCTTATTTCAGAGCTGATCTGTAAGTACGAAGTACAAGGTCAGAAGTCTGCAGACATTCTGGGCTTCTGAAGGAATTTAGGAACAAAAAGGCTGAGCTGACATCAGCAAAAGCATGTCATTGAAACCAGCTACAGCTCTATTGCTGAAGTGGATACCCCCACAGATCTTTTTTTTTTTTTTTTTTTTTCACCTCACAAGCATAGCAAGTGAGGAATGTATCAAGGAGCTTCATTTGCGGAACTAGATTCATCATCAGCACACCTACAAAGGTGCAATTTTGAGTCTGGAAGGTAATTTAACATTCAGAAGGCACCAGCTCTTGCAGCAGTTATGTTGTTATTGAACCTTATTGGAACAAATCACCTGCCATTAAAAGTTCAGCGAGGAGAAACATGAGGCAGGACAGGGAGAAAGGCAAGATAATTCTAGGATGCTAAGAACTTCAGTGCTCTATGGCTTCAAGTATATTTCGAAAGATTGCTCCTTTTTCACTTCACTGGTATGAAGAAGGTCTGAAAGATTTAATATTGTTTATTTGCCTATAGAAAAAATATTAAAAGACATAATCTTTGGCTATCCTTAAGGACACCTCAAAGGCAATTGAGGAACCAGGTGGGATGGAATAATACAAGAGTACCAAATCAATGAAATATCATTAAATTGAAATGGAAAAATAGTTTGACTTAATCCCCATAAGAGTCCAAATTCTCCTAATACTTTTCTATTACATGTCATTCATGAAGTTCTCTTGTGAACAGAGATTGAAAGGATGGCACATAAGGACAGATTTGATACTTCAGATGCTGCTGAAGTTGAAATCGCAAAATAGGTAAGTCGCTCTATGAAACTAGATTGCCTGAGGTTGTGTGTGCTTGGAAACAGAGCTCTATAACTGTCTAACTTGGTGTAGCTGTAACACTTAACTGTGGCCGAGGCAAACTGGAGAGCTTTGCCCAGTGTGGACTCCCTGCTGACTGAGGTCATTCAGTCAATCCTTCCCAGCTGGGGACACCTCAGTTGTTGGGGTTTTTTTTTTCTTGATGGTTATTTACATGAAATTTGTACGGTATTAATGTCCTCCAAGGCCCTTACCTTTGTTGCACTTGGTTGAAGTTGGCTAGTAGATTTTAAAGTTACCAGATAAACTTGCAGAGGAACCTAGTTTGATGACAAAAGTTGGGCTGAAAATCATTACAAAACTCAGATCCACTGTGAAGGCAGAAGACATACCAGTTCCAGTCATCTTCTTAAACAATGATGTTGTTTGGTTGGGTTTTTTTGTTTTCCTATATCCTGAACTCATGTTCAGACTAGACTGTAGATAACACATTTGTAAGTTCAACATTTGGCATTAAATGCTGCTTGCAGCCTACCCTGAAACCAGCAGATTTGGTTACTACTTTTCTTATCTGAATGTTTAAAATTTTGTTACATCCTGAAATTAATGAATTCTGGGAGTAGTTAGAACATCTGTCTGCTGCATGCATCTCTATAGCTCAGATGTTCAACTTCTGAGTTTAATTAGATGAGATGAAGCATTCCTTCTGCTAAGACCTCTGTCTTGGTCATGTTTTGTTTCTTTTGAACAAAATGTATTCTTTACTCCCACTTACGGATCAAGAGGAGAGTTACTCTAGTTGCCCTGCTGATTGTTCACCATCTTCTATATGGAGTTTCTCCTACATGGAGCTAGTGAAAACTGTGGAGGCTGGTTTGGTAAACAGAGGTTTGGGAACTTGAGGATCTGCCCTTTCTTGTTTCTTTGTATCATTTCCTATCATGTAAGTACAGCTGAGCATTGTTTTCCTCTTTGCTTCAGCTGAGCCCTTCAAATTTCATTTCTATTGCCCATCTACAAAAGACTAGGGGAATTTCATCACTGTTGGTAGACAGGAAGCACAATGGCAAATAAAGTTAGCACAAGATAGAGAAGATAAAAAATTACTCTTACACATTTTATGTTAATATTGTTTCCAGAAAAAGACAGAGCTATCAGTGCAGACAGTATAGCATGTGGCTATGATCAACTAAATGTTTAAGATTCATATATGTACATACAGCCTCAGCTGAAATCTGTGTGCAGCTCTAATAGAACCATAGAATCACTGAGGTAGGAAAAGACCTTCAAGACCATCAAGTCCAACCGTCTACTAAATATTATCAGGAACACTAAACCATGTCCTGAAGTGCCACATCTAGACATTTTTTAAACAGCTCCAGGGATGGTGATTCCACCACCTCCCTGGGCAGCCTGTTCCAATGCCTCACCGCTCTCTCAGTAAAACATTTTTTTCTAATATCCAGCCTAAACCTCCCCTGGCACAACTTAAGCCCATTTCCTCTTGTCCTATTGCTAGTCACCTAGGAGAAAAGACCAACACTCACATCAATACAACACCCTTTCAGGTAGCTGTAGAGAGCAAAAAGGTCTCCTCTCAGCCTCTTCTTCTCCAGACTAAACAACCCCAGGTCCCTGAGGCACTCCTTATGAGGCATTTTCTCCAGACCCCTCACTGGCTTTGTTGCCCTTCTCTGAACTCACTTCAGCACCAAAATGTCTTTTTTTATACAGTGGCGTCCGTAGCTTAATGCAGTACTCAAGCTGTGGCCTCACCAGTGCTGAGTATAAGGGCATGATCACTTCCCTTCTCCTGCTGGACACACTGTTTTTGATACAGACCAGGATGCTGTTTGTCTTCTTGGCCACCTGGGCACACTGCTGGCTCATGTTCAGCCAGCCATCCACCAGCACCCCCAGGTCCTTTTATGTCAGGAAGCTTTCCAGCCACTCCTCCCCAAGCCTGTAGTGTTGCCTGGTGTTGTTGTGAACAAAGTGCAGGACTCAGCACTTGGCCTTGTTAAACTTCATCCCATTGACCTCAGTCCATCAATCCAACAGATTCCTCTGCAGAGCCTTCCTACCCTTGAGCAGATCAACACTCCCACTCAATTTGTTGTCGTCCGCAAACCTGCTGAGGGTGCACTCCATCCCCTCATCCAGATCATCAATAAAGATATTAAACAAGACTGGCCCCAACACTGAGCCCTGGGGAACACCACTAGTGACTAGCCACAAGCCATGAGCTTTCAACTTCTCCAGCAGAATGCTGAGACAGCATCAAAGGCCTTACTGAAGTCCAGGCTGACAACACCCACAGCCTTTCCCTCATCCACTAGGCGGGCCTAAAAGACTACATAGAAAGGGCATGAAAAAAAAAGGCCTCTAACTGAATTAGAACTTTTTTGCCTAAGAAATTAACTAAATAAGAAAAGATTCAAATATGCAAGCCTGAGGCTTATGAGAAAGAAAAAAAACCAACAAACAAAACACAAACCAACAGCCCTTTCCTGAGCACTGTAGAGGAATGGGAAACCAAGAGGGGGTGAGTGCTCCATTGGCATCTTGTGGGTAGAAAAGGAGCTGAACCAGAAACAGGCTTGAAGCCTTCTGTCTGAAGGTTATGCTTTGTTGTATTTCTATTAACAAGTCAGCTGCTGACAAAAAAAAGTGTGGTATAAATCTGAAACAGTGATGTAACTGCAGTAATGTGTGGAAAGCCTGGGCAAACAAACTCAGCGTAAATGTGCTTGGGGCTAGCAGTCATCCTGATCTAAAATCTCCCTTTCAGCCTGGGGTTGCAGCAGCTCCTAGAAGGGGAACAGAAAACTCGGAAAGAAATCCCAATTTTCCTGGTGCAACGAGGATTATTTGTGTATTTATGTTATCTCCTATGAAAAACCACAAAATCACTATCCAGTGAGTAACAAAAAGAAACAGTCAGCAGGGTGGTAAGTAGGAAAGGACAGCAGGTAACTAGGAGCAACTGACTCAAGGTACAGGGTGACACTTTGGCATGCAACAGCCTGAAGTGAGGGAGGTGGTCAATCCACTGGAATAGACATTAAGTACCAGTGAATAAAGTACTATCTAAGGAGGAAGTAGTTGTCACTTGCCCTAAGAAGTCAGAGGAAACTCTAAATTAGAACTTTAGGGTTTTTCCTTTAGGAAAAATTTACTTTAGGGCAAGTGTAGTTGGCTGTCTCACCCTTTTTTCCTTCCTTTCCCCTTTCCCCTTTCTCCTTTCCTTTCCTTTCCTTTCCTTTCCTTTCCTTTCCTTTCCTTTCCTTTCCTTTCCTTTCCTTTCCTTTCCTTTCCAAGTTGGGAAGTACAGTATTATTTAGGTCACTTTTTAATAAACATTCCCTAGAAATTCTGGGTCAAGATCTAACAAAAGGCTTGCAAACATAAAAATAGAATAGAGAATGTGGTTTGTGAGCTTTCATTTTCTTAGTCTTGTAGTACAAGGGGAGACAGACTGTGTAGCTGACAACTCACATATTTGAAACTGAGTGTTGTCTTTTCATTAAAGAACAAAGTAGACTGTGAAACTCACTGCTCCAGGATGTTACTGAAGTCAAAACACACAGCAAGAGTCTAAGAGGGATGTCAATATTCTCTTGTCCTGAATTACTATGTAAGAGGTATTAAGAGAAAAAAAAAAAACCATCAAACAACTTGAAACACAAAGTTTAAAAAAGTTAGTAGTTAAGGTGATGTCTTCATCACCCCAATTCTGTTGAAAATATGTTTGAGTTTGTTTTAATTTTGCAACTTCTCAGCAGCCTCAGGAATTGATAACAGTCAGATACACAACTGGGCTAAATGATCATAATGCAGTATGGCAAGGTGTGTGCTCCAGTGAACTCAACATTTTCTTAGAAATAAAGATAGGTTTAGCCCACAGAGAGAGCATGTCAGTGATCAAACGTTACATGCCTTGAGGGAAAACAGGGGGAGGAATCTCTGAGGTTTAATTCTGTAAAGCAAAGTTTCAAAGAGACTACTGAAAAGCAAGTCATTGCTCCAAACTCCCTCTTTCCAAAAGGTCAATTCTTAGTTAGTTCCCTTTAAGAGAATGTACAAAATACCTGTTACACAACTGTTCCTTGGTTACTGTAGGAAGCCAGTTCTTCTAGGCAGCTTAGGCTTTTGGGAAATTCATTTATGCAGAGACCAATTTCAGGTATTACTGTACAACTATTGGGGCTCAGAAAATCTTGTTCACAAATGAAACAGACCATGAAAATGGTGAGTTAGATTCCTGTTTATAGTTCTGCTTAGCAATTACAATTTTTAACTTAAAGTGCAGTCACCAACTACTAAGATCCTCGAAAGAGCTACCATTCCCCTTGGAGTCTCTCATGGTTACATCCAAGATTCTTTGAAGTTCACTGTATTTGCAAGGGCTTGTTTTTATATTCTCCCACATACAAAATCTGATAGCAGCAGTCCTACTATACAACTCTGAATGGAAGAAGAGAATCCAGCTCTTACTATAACCTGTTTATTTTTCAATAGGAGTGTAGTCAAACTATTACTGCTAATGGGAGCAGAGCAGAATACAACATTTTTGCCTACGTGCCTTTTTAATTAGTAGCTTCATGATAACACTGCAACACCACATCCTGGAAAATACAGCAAGGGAGGCTGTATTTTTAGAGTGGTTTTACAAGCAAAATGAAGATAGGCCCAAAGTCCACATAAAAGCTTTTAATCCAGATATTATGAGTAAAACCAGCAGCTGCATTGTCACCTGCACTGATATGTAGGCCCATTCAGGGCTCACTTCACTTTGTCACGTAGGAACTGCCGCTGAAATTTCTCCATCAAGACTGGAGCCTGCAGAGCAACACTATATAGAAGGTTCAGGCCTTCTCCAAGATGTTAGGATAACCAGATGTCATTTTCTTCTCATCACATTTTCAAAATTCTTGGAAGGGATTTTTAATTGCTAGCAGTTTTCTTCAACAGTTTAAGATACTCAGCCTGCTAATCTGTATCTTAATGTATTGAGAAATCAGCTACAATAATATTTGTGTAGTACCTAACATAATCTGTTACTCAAAGGCTTACTACGTTCTATTATAGTAAGTAAAAACACAGAGTGAAGTTAGGCTCACAAGATTTATGTGCCTCATTAGCAGTCCTGATCATTTTAGTCAAAGACCTGCTCATATGCATTTTGGTTTGCCAAACTGATGATCTACATTATTCCAGGCTGAGTGAAATCTAAACCACTGGACTGGTATTTTTCCTATACAGTAGGCAAAGCCACTAACAAACCTGTGGGACAAGAACCATAATTCAGCAAATCAAGATCATCCATCAAAGATGGAATACAAGATACTGTTTACCCTAAATAAAGCTGGGACCGTTCTATTTCTTTACACAAGATGTCAGAGCTCTAGCAAAAATCTGGGAAGAGAACACAGGATTTCCCCCAGACTTTCTTTTCTTCTGAAGCTGAGGAAGATGCACTTCAGACATTGATACTTCAGAGAAGGATGTGGGTAATTCTGGTTTCACATTTGGTATATCTCAGCTGCCCTTTGGGGGATGCTCCACACATCCTATATAATAGATGCACTTTGGCAGGCATAAACCCAGCTGTGCAATGTCAAGCTACCTGCTAGAACACGGGGATGTGAGAGCAAGCAAGCTAACCTCAGAGGTGGGTTCACAGTAAGTACAGCTCAGTTTTGGGCACCGCACTGCATCAGTATCGAGACAAGATGCTCAAGGGCTGCCCATAAGCGTTTCTGCAGGTGTCCCACAGGCTGCTTGAGAGGCTGACATCTGCATGAGGGATGGGCTTTGGTGTAGAGAGGGGTGCCGTTATAACTTCTGTTGCACTTCTATTAAAATATAACACACTCAAATAAAAGCATGGAACTCTGTGACCTCGTGTTTGAATTGAAGTGTACTTACTTCAGTAAAAATTCAGCGTTTAATAATATAGAGGTAACGATCCGAGTATTTTTGCTTCAGCTCTTGTGTGATGACATCTTGGTCTCTCATGCAACGTGACTAGGCTTTTGAACAAAACTATTCATATGTTTGCAGTGCCAGGAACTTCAGTCTTTCATACACATGCTCTGACCTATTAACCCAGGATGGGTAGATACAAAAGGAAACAAGTTCAGCCTAATTAATTGGATGTCCCAGCTAGCAAATGGCAAAGACACAGGCAGGTCTGCAATGACTGCAACAATGGTGGCTCAGGAAACAACTCCCCCACCCCGCCTCCCTTGATAAACAAATAGTAATTTCTGGAAAAGCATTTGCTTCTCCATTATATAACGGAATAGTTCAAGTTTCTTCCATCTTAGGAAGACACCAGTCTACAGAAAAAGGCTGTCAAGCGCAACAAACACCAGTCCTGAAATCCCAACTGCGGGCAAGTCAGCGAGACCAGCATGCTACAAGGAGGTTTTAAAATACATTTGCTTTGAAGGTTACTAAACGAGGTATCATGCTTAATCACATAGGGCATAAACACTGGGGCAAGACATTCATTTACTTGTCTTTGCACAGGCCTCTGTATCGTGACGGTCAGCCCAGCTCTGCGCTGGTGTAATGCAGGAGGACTCTGGCAACTTCACAGCTGTGACAGTTTAAACCAAAGAATTTGGCCTGTTTTAAGACCTGAGAGCTGCGTGATTCCATTACCCTTGTTTCTATACAGAAAACAGAAGTGAACAAAAACGTCATGGGGCAGAGCGCTACCTCAGCAGTTTGGAACGACAGTGGTACTGCTGTGGGTTACGAACTCCAACCTCGTGCCAGCAGCTCGGCTGAGAGTCCTAGGAGCAGCGCAAGAGAAGCCTACTGTACGATCTATAGGCGCCAGCAGAGCACTCGGCCTTGAAACAAGAGCCGACGGGCAACGCCAGTGCAACACATTGGAGGCATTGTTTTATTGCTGCCTCACCGCTGAGATTGCTGAACGGTCACGAAAATGCCTGGGGCTGCTGCTGCACTGTTCCAGCAGGACGTGACCCGCTGCAGGAGATGGCTGCACGCTGTGTCTGTTCGGTGTGCAGCAGGAGCTCGTGCGAATGCTGAAGAACTGGAAATATCGGATGAGTTCTCTCTACGCAACTGAGTTTTCAGCAGTTGGATCATTGCCAGCTAAAGCAGCACAATTTAAAAGTAAACCAGAATTTTCTACACTGGTCAGAGTGTGTCAGCTGCACTAAACTCATGTAGAAGCTGGTCCCAGAGAAGCAGAGCGGGCCCTTGGCTTCTCACCCCAGCCCCACAGCCTGCACCGTCAGCCAGGCCCCATGGCTTTGGGTCACTTTCTTCATTTCCCATGGTTAAGGGTTCTTGACTGCACACAGCAATCTCGGATTATGAAGGAGCATAGGCTACATCACAACTGTTTTAAGTGCTGCCAAGAAAAAAGGGGACTTGGGTCAATCCCAAGCTAGCCAAGCACAGAATTGCCAAACCAAGGCTTTCAATAAATCAGTTCCCAGAAAGTCATGAGACTAGCATTAAAAAACAAAACAAAACAAAACAAGAAAACCCAACCAACTCATGAGGCCTTAATAATAGTTCGAGGTTCTCTTTATTTCCTTTCTGTGCTTTTATATTCAGGTTTCTCTTCAAGCCTGAGAAGAGAACTTTTTGTTTGCTTGGCTTTAGATTTTACATTACTAGCTGTTTACCTGATTTTGAAATGACAGAGTACAAGGCTTTCATTACAATACTTTAAAATTATAAAATTTAGGAGCTTTGAAAATAGTACTGTTCACATACCTGATGTGATATATCATGCTCTTGGGGTGTCAGGGAGAAGGATCATTGTTTCCAACTCCAGTTACATTGTTGGAGAAGAAGCATAACTGATAAGCTTATTACAGGCTGGATTCCCATGGAGTCCCAAATGTGCAAGTACTTATTGGTAAGCCTCTGGCCAGTTTTGTAGTATCTTTTATCTAAAAGATATAAAAGATATGATCATCCACAGGCATAAATGTTTGAAGCATCAAAACTTTGTCCATCTCCACACGTACATGGATGTATCTAATTTGGCTTCTTACACAACTGCTGATGTATACCTTAAGAAACTGAGCTGTAGTATTGCTATATAAACTGTTTAGCATTTTTATTTTCAGTCTCATCAGTTATGAGTTCCAATAGCTGTGAGTGACAGTAACAAAGTTTATTTGAAATTAGAGCCTTTGACCAGGGAACATTTTGACATACGCACATTTTATTGCTTCAGCTTCTTGACACTTCTCCACATTTTTATTTTTATTCAATAAATCTCTCCATTTCCTACTTCCAGATGTAAACAACCTGATGAAAACTTGTGCCTCCCTTCGCTGCTGGTACCCGCAGCGCGTTCAGGGCTGTGACCAAGATGGATCTTGCTATGCCTCCTGGTGGGCACACCCCACCCCCCACAGCCCCGTTCCTTGTACCCTACCTTTGTGTATCGCACTGTCTCTTCTACTGAAGCCTTTCTTATGTGTAACTGAGTTGCTGCTGATTACAAACCAATGGGCTACCACTAAAAGTAAATGCATTCCTTCCTAGCTGGCTATACGAAGGTGTATTTTTCAAAGGCAGCGAAGACCAGCATGCAGGACCTCATACATCACTCGCTCCACCTGCTGCCGACAGGACAGCAGGACTTGCAGCACCTACAGCAATCAACATCCTTGCTTAATGGAGAGATTTTTGTGTACGCTTTGCTGCATGCGTCCTTACAGAACAACTGTAAAGGCTCTTGGGAAGACAGTAAAAATGTGCTGCTGATAATTCATAACAGCATTATCCAGAGAAGTGTCCACCAGTTGGCAACTGGAGTGGATATCACACTGTAATTCATTGTCAGCATGAATTCTGTGCAGTCAGAAAATGGCTTTTTTGTTTAATTGGAGACTCTAATTACTGTCACGATCAGGAGTTAGGACACTGGTAGTAGTGAAAAAGACTGCCACAGCCCAAATTCACTAGGGAAGGTGTGGTGGATTTCAGTCCTCAATTCCTGCCCTCCAGTAAGAGCTCTACAACTTCAGCTTCAGGGTATTATTATATACATGAAAATTAGGAAGGAGTTAGACCAAAGAAAAGCCCATTTCATATTAGACCAAAGGTCCTTCAATCCCAGTATTTTGTCTCCATCAACTGTGAAAGTCTACACCTGGGGAAGAATGTGAGAATGGAGCATTGACTTGCCCAGAATACCTTCCCATCTTTCAAGAACTTGCAGATGAAGGACTTCAGACATGAGCCTGAAATGGTACATGAACAGCCTGCAGTGGATTTCCCTTTCATGACGTTGTACAGTTGTACTTTGAACACACTTTAAGATCCTCTATTGATGGAGACAAATATTGACAATGGAAATCTGAGTCTAACTCAGTGATAATGAATTCTGCTTTGTTTTGAGAATTCCACATTAAACTGCCCACTGATTTTCTCAACTTGTCATAGGAAGGAGCTGTTGCTATGAAATGTTATGCATAACATGAAGTAGAAGAATTTCAGAAATTCAGGAGAGTAAGAAAAGCTTTCCTGTGGAAAAAACTCAGACATCCTTCTATTAAAGAGCATCAAGACTTTCAGACAACTAACTTTAAAATCCCCTACTCAGAGATGCAAGTTCTCACAGATTTCAAAGTCTCTTATGTATGACAGAACTATGTCTTTGAAGCAATTAATTATTTACAGTTTAGCGCAATTCCATGGCAGTAATTCACCTTCCTGTCATACAAAAGACCCACCTCCTCAGCTTTCCTCTCTGAGTGGAGAACACTCTGGCTTATTTCCAAGCTCCACCTCTGTGAATGACAGAACTCCAACCATTTTTATCTGTTTCCCACTGGATTTCAGGTGCTATAGTGAAACAAGCAAAGACAAAGCAATTGCAAACAAAACACCCTCCTGCCCTGCTGCACCACAGTTACCCAATCCTCACCGATGAAGTGTCAAAGTTCCCGTATCTCCTTTTAGCTGCAGAATCACTTGGCAGCTACACACACACTATGATGGTACTCTGATTACCTGCCTTTTACAGAAATGCTTACAAACAACTTTAATTCCCGCAATAAAAACAACCACCCCATGAAGCATTTTACCTATCCATTAACCCTTCATTGGTCGATGACCTCTCCTTCACATTCCTGCCTTCTTTGAAGCATGGGTTGCTTCAGACCTCACCACTCTCAAGTCCTATGTCCCTGGGGCTGAAGGTAACAACAAAGTGCCCAGCCTATGTCCCCCACTTGCTCAATTACAGGCTGAATCTCCACAGGTTTCTGACTGAATGAATCTTCCTATGGTCAATAACTACATTTATTTAAGTTTGACTGCTTAAAATTAGTTCAAGGTCTGTATTACTAAACTGTCAGAGCAGGTGGAGAGAAAGACCTCGGTCATTTACAGGATCTTAGAAACATCAGGTGGACGAGGTGGCATAGCTTGGAGGAACAAACATGTAGAAAACGTTCTGTGTCAGCAGCCCACATGACCACTCCTGCCCCCAGTCACATGAAGGTTGCCAAGATGAAATAACGTGTCCTGCTGCTCTCCTGTCTTTTTTTTTTGGTGTTGGCTTAGTTGCCCTCTTGTAATCAAAGAGAAACTGTAGCCAGAGGACTGAACTGAAAGAGTCATGCCAAAAAGACGTGGAGGGGAATCCTAGGATATTGCAAATTATGCTACCTTAGGGCAGAAACTTTGGATGAGATGGTTCTGCTCCCATATCGGTTAACAGGAGACAATCACAAAAGGAAAGCTACACAAGGACCATGGATCCTTTCCATTCTCTCAGTCTCCTTGAGTATTTCAACCAAAAGGAACAACCTGACACAATTTTGCTTCCAAGAAAATCCAAGTTAAAACACACATCCACAGAGAACTCTGCTAATGACAAGAAAAGCTAGTCCTATACAGAAGTCTGATGAAGTAATCAAACAAATGGTGGACTGTTATTTTAAAAAATATCTTAAACAGCTGGATTTGCATTTTGTAAATATGGATTCATGTCATGTCTCTTGTAGATAGAAAGCCAGGACTCAGAGAGATCATCTATAATAACTTACAGAAATTATCTGCTGATCATTGGTATACAGATGTAGTGTTTATATCATCCTGAACCTTGGAATTTTATGTCAAATAGAAGAATATGTGGTACTTCTGCTCAGCAGCATAAAACAGTCCAAGATGGGACTGCTGTTCTCCCAGAATACATCTTGTTTTGCAGAGGGGGTCTGTAGGGTGGTTTATGGAACTGAAATGGCTAGAAAACAAATTCTTTTTTTTTAATACTTTTTTCTTCTTTTTCTCCTAGGTTAGTTTTTGTATAGATCACCTCTAGTAATCCACCCCACACCTGGCTCGTGAACAGTAGGACAGCAAAAGGGAGGGAGAGGCAGGGAGGAAAAGAACCATATCAGCTGCACCTCAGACTTCTATGAATTGCCATGGGACTACACTTCACGGCCTCAGTGATGAAGCTGAGGCCAGAAGATTGTGTGAATACCTGTGTATTATATTGCTGAAATTGTTTGCCACCTAGTGGTTTGTTGGACTCCTACAAATATAAATTTAATGAAAACATTGGAAGACATAAAAAAGAGCTTGCCCACCCAAAAGTGTAAGTTATATAGAAATTCTAAGGGAATTATGAGGGTTCTGTGTTTGGGGGTGGAAGGATACCAGGGAACAGCAAGAGCTGGCTGCTCCGCAATGAAAGGTGGGCCAAGAGTTAAGCACAACACTGAGGTGGGCAAAAGCATCCACCTCACCAGCAAGGAGCCAGGATGCAGAGCAGTAAGCCAGGGTCAAGACTGGGTTGAGAGACGGTGGTCAGGGTCAGACACAGTCCAGTGGTCATCCAGCAGGGATGCAGTGATGAGGCAGGTCTGAGGCCAAGCCAGGATGGCAAGTCAGCAAGTCCAGATCAGGGCCAGACTGACAGGGATGTGAGACACTGCGAAAAGAGCGGGCAGTACAAAGCACAAAGCCTCAACCTGAAAGTGGCTCTTGAAGGTAAGGATAGGAGAGGCAGGCCTTGATACTAGCTTTTTACACAACTGCTCTTATCAGTGAAGGAGCTGACCTTGGACTCTGTCAACTAAACTTCTGCAAGGGGGTAATGTGCCCAGGGCCATAGCAGCCTGAGGGCTGGAGCAGAGCTGTGGAACGTGTTCAACATGGGGGTAAAGTCGGTTAATGGAAATGGCCCTCTTGATTATAGTTTGTCATTCTATGATTAAAATGGGATATGAATGAAAATCCCACATCAAAGTAGATTGAAGCAAAGTTCAAAGAGCTTAGTGTGCTCAGTTTGGGAGAACCAAGAACTCTTGCTGTTAACAATGGCTTCATTAATGAGACTCAGTGAGGGATATCTGTATTTTATTAACTGATCACAAAATGATGTGAGGCTACTAATTTCATGTGTACATGGAAAAAAAAAAAAAAGTAAAAATCAAATACAATCCTAAGAAGCATCAGGGCCACACATTTCTATTAGAGACACTGTACAAGACCTGAAGTGAACACACTAACTAGTCACTCATGTTTAACAAAGGTGAATTCAAACTAACATGTAGAAATAGCTCAGTGGGATAATCAGGAGAATAGTAAGTTTCTTGTCTTGTGAAAGGAGAAGAGTAACAGGACAGGACAAAATAAAAGGGTGGGAGGGGGTACAACAAATGATGAGTGAACGTCACAAAGAACAAAAACTATTTAAACTCATGGGCAAT
This sequence comes from Actenoides lindsayi, assembly GCA_025331215.1. NCBI lineage: Eukaryota > Metazoa > Chordata > Aves > Coraciiformes > Alcedinidae > Actenoides > Actenoides lindsayi. The sequence goes on from WTSP01003308.1 coordinate 19,380, forward strand.
ACTTGCCAGGGACAAATCAGTATAAATAATCATATACTATTAAACTAATAAAACAAATTCTTTGAAAATTACTAAATAATTAGTCATTCTACCCTTCCAAAAAGTGAAATTTTGGGACTGTTTTCCAGTGCAGTTAATATCAGCAAGGAAAGTTTAAGAAACTGATAATTACTTCTATATTTAGTTACTTGATTTGCATGTGACAGCAAAGGTTTACATTAGAAAGTCCAGAGGGTCCCTTCTAGACTTACTTCCCCCATTAACCATTAATTTTTGACAAGCAGCCTTCTGGTTAAAGTCAGACTGGATAATCTCATGTACTCTTTTGGCTCGACAATATTAAAAGTCCACATAAAGCTTTATGTATTTAGCTATATATCTGCCTTATGAGTATACATATATGCCCCTATGCTGTAGTGACAATCTGGAAATAATCTATTATTTATAGCCACATTCTCTTCTGTTGCAAAACAATGAAACCTAATGAAAAAGAGCTCAGCGTGGGTGACAGGATACCGGTAGACTAGCTAAGGATCTGGACTTCAGAGTATAAATTTCTGCTGCATGACATATTCACATATGTTAACTCTATTTATATTAATATATGCTTTAATGAGCATACTAAGTGCATTGATTTTGGTTATATTTTAAAAAATATTACTCTACAAATAGTATATTTGAACAAACACAATTATTTTGCCAGTAATCAAGAACAACCAAAAGCTGTTCTGCCTGTATTAGTGGCAACCTGTGTAAAGTTACTGCAGCCTCTGTGAAGAGTACAGTTCTTAAAGAAATTGCCTAGAAAAAATGGTCAGCCTCATGTCAGCTGAAACGTAGAGATACACTGTGCATCTAAGTAATTGTAACACTTTAAAAATCCTATGCTAAATCAAGATGGGGACAGTAGGAAATGTGTTTTTACGGAAAAAATACTGGGTTGTAAAGGATAATGATGAAACAAATTTGGTATAACAGGATTCATACAGCAGAGGTGCTATAAAAGCTACTTTGACAAAGCAATAATTGAAAAAAAGTTTAAAAGTTGAGATTTAGACTACGCAAAGTCTTGCCTTCGCTGTATCTGTGAGAGGTAAAAGGAATCCCTCTACCAACTAACGTAGAGGGTAGGAGCTATAGGCCTGAAGCAGAGAAAACTGGCACATTCAAGTCACTCAGTTCATGTCCACTTTGGAGGTTCTTGACATTTCCAGCACAACCTTCTCCTCGCCTTAAAGAAACTACACCAGCGTTAATAGTATAATGTTACCCTCCTCTTTGATCTTATTTTGATGCAATAGAAACACACTCCTAAAATCATAAGGCATCAGGAGTAATCTTAGCTACCTGAAGCATACCAGAGGCGCACCACATTTCCGCCTTTTCTCCACTTATTTCCACTTCTGTTCGAAGTAAATGCTCCATTTCCCCCTCATTCACTCAGCACTCTCTAGCCTGGGTATGGTAGAGTGAGGGGGAAGGGGGGGGATTTACGTAACCATCTAATCGAAACTTAGAGAACGATGTGCACACTGACTGCAGAGGGTCAAATTAAGTCTGCATGTGCAGCCTGCAACTGCTCAGGAAATCCCAACATTTCCTATTGCACCTACTGGTACTCGAGCCATTCACCATGAATGCTCACCTCCTGTTAAAACCTCCAGTAGCATTCTGGTCTCTTTGCTGATGCCTGGGCTTTAGAAGCTGATCTTCTGTCCTAAGAAACAGAAGTGAGGAACTGGGAATTTCTCAGTGATCCTGCCTGGATAGCCCAGCAGGCACACGCTGCTAGCTCCACTTCCCTGGAGCCATCCTTCTTGCCCTATCTGGAGCCGAAAAGCCGAAATCCTCACAGGCCTGGCGTCCCAAACGGACATTTGGGATGTAGCGATGAAGTCTTGGATGTCACCTCCCCAGTGCGCGTAGGGAACCCCGCCGGGGCCCGAGCCGCGCCAGACCCTCGCTCTGGCCCGAGCCGTGACAAGAAACGCCCCACAGACCCCACCAGGCAGGGGCACAGGGCGTGTCGGGCTCCACGGGACCACCTTCCCGGGAAGACTAGGGCTAGAGCCTGGATGTGGGAAGCAGAGAGCTTTCCCCAGCCGACTGCGCGCCTCGGGAGCAAGGAGGAAGCTGGGGCGGGGGGGGGGGGGGGGGAGGAGACCGCCCCAGCCCCCCGGCCGGCCCCCCCCCGCGCCTTTGCGGGGGGGCCCGGGCGGGCGGGGGGAGGCGCGGGGAGGGAAAAGGGGGACCCCTCGGGTGTG
>WTSP01003310.1:0-24076 GCA_025331215.1 Actenoides lindsayi
TAATGTTTATACAGAATTATATATTTATTTATATGAATAAAGCAATAATAATATAAAAATATAATATATAAATATGCTTTTAACAGGTATCTAATTACTCTTTTTAACAGAGAGGATTGCACGGGAGAAATAAAGTCTATTTGATAAATGTATGTGGGCTTTTTCATAATATAACCAATTAATTTTTTTCAGTGTTACACCTGCTTATATTGATGTCATTTAAGCAATGTTAATTGAACAATGCACATGAGCTTGACAGTGGTTAAGATTCAGTGACAGAGCCCATTGCCTATGCTGCTGACTAACAATGACTTATTGTTTCTTTGCATTGTCCAGCACTCTGCATCCATCTGCTTTTTGTACATTTGCTATGCAAATTGTTCAGTGTGTCTGTGTAGTTGTGACACACTGAACATTTAATACTAATTCACATTAGTATTAAGGAACACCTCTGGAAAGCTTTCAATGCCTGACAATAGTGTGTAGGATAGTAACAGAATGCAAGCAGTCTGAGAGAATGTTGTTCAAGTAACCCATTCTGAGTGAAAAGCTCTTTATTTTCAGCTTTGACAAAGCTGGAGAGGTGTTAGTAACTGGTACTTATGGTAGAAAAATGAACTGCAATCAAACACCAGAATACCATAGTGCTAGGCTTTATACAGACACATGATAAATACTGTCCCAGTCCTGAGGACTTTATAGTGAATTAACATTCTCTCTTCCCTACATCACTGAACAAGAATCTATTTGCAAAGGTCTTTCTACAATAGAGTTTGTTAGCTTAAAGATAGGTCTTTCCCTAAAGTAAAAAGATTTATATTTTATAACCCTCTTAGTGCTCTTAATGGCACTTACTATATTCTCTTGCAGAGAATATAATCCTTCAGGCAAAATGTAGAAACTTTTATTTTAGTTTTGCTGTCTCCCTTCATTTTCTTTTTTAACTCTTTGTTCTCTCATATCTTGATTTTAGTGGTCAGGATGTCCTATAAGTACATGGACACCAAAGAGGAAACTGGTTTATTCTTTAAATTATCATGTTATTTTATGTTTTCTATCATAAAAATAGATGAATATAAAATTTCAATACAAAAAAAAAACCCCACAAAACCCCAATGCCATGGTTGTGCTTCTGCATCTGTACTTTTTTTTTTTTATAAACTACTTGAGTTCATATACACAAAGAGTATAACATATTGTGGCTTTCAAGAGGATACACTGACCAGAGCCAGCTATCTCAGTTCCCTGAAAACAGAGGAGAGGGAGTTAACATTTACAAAGTGTTTCCTAGAAGCCAAGGCACCTGACATAAAGGAGAGATGCACAGTGGATGCCTGAACAAAGACATGTCTGAAATCCACACCTCACTGGACCTACCTTACTTCCACATCACGGGAGAATGGGTTGTCCCAGCATGAACAGCTTGTCTCTTTCAGAGGCACAAACTGACATTTAAAAGTCCTACTTGTATTTAGAATGTCATTTTTTACCCTTAAAATGTGTTGATTTAGTGCTCTTCTGTGTTCAAGATATGGTGATGTGACACAGTATTCCTTTTTAAAGAGTGATATAGTGCTTAGGTAAAACTGGAATTCAAAGGCCATCATCATTTACTTAATTTTCTGCTACACTACCCTGGTTTTTGCCTGATTTTAAACCGTAAACGAATAGCGAGGGCTGTGTGATATCTTGTACGTAAAAGGCAAATATTTGCTGTTAACATCCAAAAATTTGAGTTGCTGACCTCAGCAGGATGATTAAGCTCCTTTCTCTGGCTTCCCAAGCTAAGAAAAGAGAAAGACAATTCCTATTGCATTGTTTTCTACACAGCTTTGGGGAGCATGAAAAAAACAAATAAGAAAATATTTTGTTATTCTGATATGGGAAAACTTCCTTCAAGGAAAGGGCTCTACATTTCAGTCCATGTTCCTCAAATCACTTACATAAAATGGATGAATGTGTTGACTAAAATACATAAACAGTGAGGGATGCTTTACTGGTAAAATACCTTCCCTATTGGATTACGTATTTCTACTCTCAGACTCTCTTAATTTGAATTCTTTGTTATACTGTTATGGTGAAACGGACAATTATGATTTCTCCACCCTAACCAAGTCTAATAATCCTGTATCTTGGATGGATATTCTGGTCAGTAAGGCCAATGGAGGCACATTTCTCCACTGCTTCCTGTAAGGGAAGTGATGCATTTTTCTGCTATGGTCTATCAGAAGTGAAATATCATAAAATGTGAGGCTCACCTGGATCCAAAAGAAGACCTAAGTAGTGACTGAAACACCATCAGGCATTATTTATTTAGCTATGTAAGTGTGTACTGTTGGCAATACCTACCAAAAATAACATGCATTTTGCAGGTTATTTTTAGATCTAGATGGAAATTTCACAGTTAGGGTTTTAAGGGAGAGTTAGGTAAAAAACAATAATTACTGTATGATCCCACTTTAGGGCTTGTCACGCAAAAAGTTGAAGGTTTTGGGTAAGCAAGCATTCTGTTCTAGCAGCTTGCTTGGGTCTAAAAGCCGAGGGAAACAGAGCCAAGACATCCGTCTCTTGATGACTGAACTAAACAGAATGGCACTCCCTGTACAGCCAAAAGGATTGGTACAGTTTATACTGTAGCATATATTGTAGCAGGGTAAACCAACTGCTCTCTAAAAAAATATTTGTGAAACAATAGATTTAAGCTTTTAGCTTTAAACTAACATATGAAACAGTAGATACTTGTCCAAATCTAAAGCACAACATCTGACAGTGTACCAGTCAGTCTGGAAAAATTATTTAATTGTTCAGTTCATTATCTCCATCTATACTTGATGCAAAACCAGTTACTCGCGGAGATTATATTTGATCATAGAAACGAGTATTGTGCCCAGCCTGGACATATTATTGTTTCTGTATGAAGAAATTATGTCAAACTCATGTGCCTTTATGGGAAAAAAAAAAAAAAAAAAGATAGAAATTATAGCAATTTGCCTGAAAAAATATTTTTTCACACTCACTGTTGTCATCAGCTCAGCACTAAAGCATTTTTTCAGAAGGGCAATAAGTAAGTGATAGTTTAAAAGTACAGGAACTCTTACTCTAGCAGAAAACACAACACAGAATTAATATTCTTATTTTACATGCTTGTCTGGCTAATATTTTGTAAATAATTAAAGACTAAGCATAACTTATATTGTTTCTGAAAATGAACATTGATGATCAACATTTCAACACCACCAGTATTTTTTAATGTATGTTGTTTTCCCTATGGGAGTTTTAGTTGTTACTGGCTGCTATTCTCCCACTTAATAGTTTCTCAGAGAACAATATGGAGCAATAGACCAGCTATGAAATGTACCACGAAGAGTTCATATACTGTTAAAAATATGCTTTTTCTTTTTTTTTTCATAAATTGCTAAATGCTTTACAGTTGAGGATAATTATCCATGTAGTCATACAAAAAGAGAAACAACTCTCAACAAATACTTAAATGACTAATTTAAACACACTTGAACTTGATTAATCTAACAAAGACATCAAACTTCCCAGGATCTGCAGCCTGTTAAATATCAGAATATCTCTTCAAGTGTACTTGCTTCATAACTATGAACATTATTATCATGATACACAAAGTGAGACTAAACCCAGAAAATGAAAACCATTTTACAACAGATTAATTACTTCTGTGCATACCAACCATTTTTGGGTTCAAATTTTTCCTGGATCTCAGTATTGCCAAGTACATGAAAAATCAGCTGAGTGAAAATAAGTTGAAAGAAATAGTGAGCAGTAATCAAAAGCTTGTTTGGTCTCAAATACATAATTCTTTTAATGCAGATGTATGTATCAAATTCATCAATAGCTCTAGTATAAAGCCAGGGCCAGAAAAAAACAAATTAAATGAACGAAGTAAAAAGTTATGTAACCTGTAAACTCATAATGTAAAAAAAAATTTTAAAAAATTAAAAAAAATCACCATCAAAGGCTAAAAATAAAGGAAAAGAGACGGAAAAAAAGCTAAAATAAGACTAACGCACCGCATCGTATGACTGTAGAAGAGAAAAGACTGTGATGTGTGTAATTTCAAGAAAAAATTACATTGTAGTTAAATTTTGCTGTCCAATTATGGCATATGCATTTTAACTATGCAGGAAGTTCAGAGAAGGACTGATTGTATGTGTGTATGACAGAGGTGTTTACTGTTGATGAAAGATTACAGAGTTAAATATGTGTATCTATGGTAGGTGGTGATTAGAGAAAAGAAGGTAAAGGAATAAATATGACCTAAAAGGTATAAAGAGCAAAAGAGAAAATATTTACATTATAATGTAAGAACAATAATATTAAATACAAAGGAATAATAAAATGTGAACTGACAGTTAAGAATCTCATTTTCACAATAATAACACTTAAATGGAATAAAGTCTTACTCCTTTGAAAAGTAAAATCATGTTAATGATTATTACTGTCCATAAGTAAAAACTTGTTTTCCCTAAAACCACTGACATAGCTGGCTTGACAGGGATCATGTATTCACTTCAATTTTTCACTGACAGCAGGATGTTCTAGAGGTAGATATTAGTTTCTGTAACAAGGATTTGCGCTGCAGCTACTAGTAATTGCTGTGTCTGTAAAAGCTGCGAATAAAATTCTGGGTTTAGCCAAGATAAGCCTAGTGAAGCCAATGGACTGGCTCTAAGTGTACCGTCGTAAAAATTACACTTAGTCCTCAGTTACTTCTGCTCTTGTGTCCGCTTCAGAAAATTCCATAGTGAGGCCAAATGGTGCCTTATAGCTGAAAAAGCCCAGAAAATCCCAAAGGTTCCTGGAACAGTAAGTTCACTGTCAACATTTTTATGTGAGGCATCCAGCATATGGGTAACAGCATGTGGCTTTTGGCAACAGCTTTGAGCAAGACTCATTATGCTGGGTTAACGCTTGCTTGTTAACGAGTATACACGTCCCATGGAAGATATTTTTCTGCCCTGGCACATGACAGTTTGCTTATGACTGTAATTAGTGAGAAACAATGTTCACTACCTGGTTATTGTTCTCTTTCATATTTACACTTTGATCATATTTCATCCTACCTAGTGTTGGTGTGGGATGTTGTGTCTATATAATACTCCTTTTCTCCAGTATTCCATTTCATTACTAATATGAATCTGAAGTCTCACTCTGTGTTTATGTGAACAGGGTGGCAGAAGCAAGAAATACACAGGACAAGATCAGTATTACTACAAATCACCGAAGGCAGCATGCAGGCTCCGGTATGAAGAAATCAGAGCAAGATTTCTATTGCAAGGCCATGAGCTGTGTAATGCCAAGCAACATTGTGACTTTGCCATGCTGCTTGCAGATGCTTTAAGTGAACCTAAAACAGCCTCTTAAGGTAAGTCTACACCCCAGACACTAAAATAATTCATTTGGAGTAGTATGTTTTTGTTAGTAGTACCTGAGTTTGTCTGCTTTTCAATTTTATTCAAATTAGTTCTGAGTTATATCCACTGCAGTGCTGAACAGACTTTCCTGAAACAAAAACTTTATTTGTATTTTCCGATGTCAGTAGAAACTTTTGTTATTCACTGTCCATAATTCAGTGAATAAAAGGTGGACAAAAGAAAACATGCAGTACTTCGAAGAAAGGTGTCTTGCTACTTGCTAGGTGTCTGAATCTGAGCGATGTAAGCAGCCCTCAAGCATGATGAGCACTAGCCTGCAGGAATGGAGAAGGCATCCTGCACTGCTCTCAACACAGGGCTAGGCAATATTTAATTCAGTCAATGCCATTACAGACCTCTTAGAGTGCGTTATAAGAAATGAGAAGTTGCTTTGTAAGGGCAAGGTTATACTTACAGAACACAATTATTTTTTAGCAATGAAGATTATTTTTATACCCTGAACTGTAAGAATATGTTCACTAGTCTATCTCCTTAACTGTTGAAACAGGTATTTTGTAATACTTAGACCGTGTCTTCTGCAAAACACAATGCTGAGTAGTATTTACCCAGGGCTGAATGGTAGTTCTGCTCCTTTGCATTACTGTTACTGCAGTGCTGCAAAGAGGAATTATTCCCATATTATTTACTTCTGCGGCTATAATTGGAAATATGCCCCCTACATGAATTAGATCAAGGAATCTAATCATGTTTCTTCTGCGTGTATCAAAACAGGTTTTGATAATACATAACAATATGAAACAAATAACTGGTTTTCTTCAAATCTCTTCTCTAGGCTTAAAACAAGGTACTAAACCAAAAGAAAGACAACCTAGTTTAAGTCCATAAAAGAAAAAGTGTGTTTCATTAATCAGCTGTTATAAATGAAACACCAAGGGTATTTACACTCAGAAAGTCAGGCCAAGGTCTCATCTCTTTCTTGTTTGTTTCCTATTAAACACTAATTAAATACTTTGTTATTATTTATGTGAGAGTATTCCCCACAGAACACTTCTTCCATACCTCATTATGCTGGTTATCCACCTCAATAATTCGACCTGTGGAGTAAAACTTACAGTTTTCTTAAGTCTTCTTTTCCAACAACCTAAATGGAGGACAAGCAAGCAGACCCCTGATTCCTTTTCTTTCTTATAGGTTTTAATTTTTGGTAATGATAGTAAACATTAAATATTGTCATCTTATATCATGTAAAAGCCTAGCAGTTCTTGAGATTTTGTGCCTTTAAGAAAAACAAAAGCAATCAAGCAATTAGAAGAGACTTTATTGCATTTAACTATTTTGGAAGTTAGAAAGACTTTCTATTTTAAGGGTTAGACAATGAATATGAAAACTGTCCAGTCTTTGTCTTTGCTAGAACACATTTTTTTTTACCTTGGACAAGCTGCTTGCTATTTATGTACTTTAATTCCTAATAGCTAAAGCAATGTTAACAGCTCTTCCTTTCTTGCACCCTTTGACTGCTTACCTATTTAGATCACAGTGCTCTGGAGCTGAGGAATGTCACTTGCTATTTACAGAGTGCTTCACTAATGGAGCATTAGTCACTTCTAAATTTTTTCAGTTTTTGCTTGCTAGTTCTCCAAGTGTCAGGCTGCTTTCCACAGAAACCTTGCCATCCATTACAACTGCAAAGTGCAGATTGCTTTCTGCGAGCTCATTCCTACAAAAGCTATCTGCCTTTGTGTGGGACGACTTCAAAGCCAGACACAGCTCCCTTTACAAATGACTTTTGTTGCCTGTTTGGTGCAATCACCACAAGGACAAATGGAATTCATGGAGATCCCAAACCTATACCCGAGGCAGCTAAATACCTTTTGAAGTGTGCTTAAAACAAAACACAGGGGACATCTGAGCTTTATCCAGGGAGAGCTCAATATGGAAGGGTAGTTATTTTAGCACTGACCCTGCCATGGGAATAGTACCATGCCCCAGTGCAAACACTGCCATAGGATCTTCCAGCTATTAAGGTTCTGTTTTTTAAACCCAAGATTCTGCATAAAAGCTGTAGAAAAACTCCGTATTTGTTCTTTTTTGTTCTTTAAAAAAAAAAAAAAATCTTAAAATCTTCATATTGTATGTAAAAGATCCAAGTTACCATCCTGTTAAAGTACATACCGGGAAATATTCACACATCCTAGAAAAAGCCCAGAGGTTTGTATATTTTTGCTAAGAACATGTCCTGTTTTTGGAGGTTTTAATAGCACTGGAGAACATTTTTTGCTCTTGGATAGCTGAGTGGGTTTTCAAAAAGTTCCTCAAGGTGAGCCACAGAATGACAATACTGGTGATTCACAGGGAAAACAGAGTTGATTTACAAATATAACCCAAGTTTTAACACTAAGATATGTCTTATTTATAGATAGGTTTTAAGCAAAGATGAAGCACTGTGTGAATTTATCTTCCTTTTAAATGTTTCATCAAAGAAAATTTAAAGAGCACCAGCCATGCTATTTGGTTTCTTTGGGTTTTTTTTTAATTGAAATGAAGGTACATTCCTTTTGTTTACAACCTGCTCATTAATACATATTGGTAAATAAAATTAAAAACTACCAGTGGAAAAATAGCCTTAGGCTTTGCCTGCAGTATATGTAATGGTAACTACTGAGTGTTAAGTCTAACCCTGGCATCTTAAAATTGAATATAACATGCAAATGTTAAGGTCTTCTGGCTCTTAATATCTAAAAATTCCTGGGGTAATTTATGTCATTTTTATTAGCTCTCAGTATAAGGTCATATTTGGCAGCTTAGCACTGTCAGGAGTGAGAGGCCTGAGAACTGTGGCACCAGCTTTTCCTTTTCTTACATCCTGTCCCTTTTATAGCAGCTTGGCTTAGAGACAGAAGGAAAACTGAGTCTTTTTAAAGGGAATTAGTGACTGTTCTTCCATAAGGGCAATTCTGAGGAGCAAAATGTCGTATTATCTTCAGCAAATATGTACAGGTCTGTCAAGACTGTAAAACTACATCTGTGGTTTAACAGACATATTTTAATTTAACCATTTACTTTAGGCAAGACAGCACTAACTAATGTTTCTTGTCACCAACATCTCATTAAGCATTGTACAAAAATTATCTATTAATCCTTACAATGTCTCTTTGTAGATACTTAAGTCTGAACACACTCACTGTGCAAAGTCCAATTACCTAAATGTCCTAGAATCATAGAATCTTTTAAGTTGTAAAAGACCTTTAAGATCAAGTCGAACCATTAGTCTAACTCTGCTAAGTCCACGGTCAAACCATGTCCCTAAGCACCGTGTCTACAGGACTTTTAAACATATGCAGGGATGCTGATTCAACCACTTCCCTGGGCAGCCCATGTTAGTGCCTGGTAACCCTTTCAGTGAAGAAATTTTTCCTAATATACAAACTAAACCTCCCTTGGTGCCACTTGAGGTCGTTTCCTCTTGTTCATAAAAGAACATCTTCACTTCATTCACTTCAGCTGTGCAGCTGGACTGTGCTGCAAATACTTGAGAGTACAAGGTCGTACTGAAAATGGACCTGCTGGCTGTGCTTACTTGGCTGGTATCACATGCTATGGCATTTTCTTTAACATCAACTCTATCTCACCCTCACAGAATTTTGTCTTATACACAGTTCAGAAATAATTTAGGTCCTTTTGAACTTCTGTCTTTGCAATCATAGTTAGGAGCTTCTTTCTGACAAGACAGGTACCTTGTTATGCTTGGATAAAAGAGGGTGTTCACATATCCAGAACAATTTCAATCCACTTGAATAAATTGAGAAAGGCTCTTTTTTAATTCTCCATATTTTTTTTCCTGTTGATGTATGCAAGCAAGTCTTTTTTTTCCTAACCTGCTTCAAAGTCCTCACTATTTATGCCATTCTCAGTCAGTGGACAGCATTGTAAATAGCTGATAAATTGTAATAAATGAGATTATATTAATAATGAAATAAGATTGGGAAAAGCTAAAATGAAGAAGTCACACACAAAGCTACTGGCAAGTCAGCAAGAGAAGGAATATTCTACTCTATGAATTAAAACAAGGTCAAGGACTCAAAAATAAACCTAGTGGGATCATTTATCAGTGACAGGAATAGAAAACAAGGGAGAAATAAACAGTTTGCAGTGTCTGAAGCTAAAAATAGGACATCATGAATTAACTAAATTTTGAGAGAATTTTCTCTTTAAAAAAATAAAAAAATCTTCCTCGTATTTTACTCACTTGGTAATCACTATGGATATCTGAACTGATTTAGAGAAATCATCTCTACAGAATGAAATTTTAAATTTGGAAAATATTTAGAAAGCCACCTCTTGCCTCACTGACCTCCAAATAACATTTCTGCTCTCTTTGTTGGAGTGCCAAACCCATACTGCAGATTTGACAGACCTGTGGTGGTAGTTAGTCTTGAAAATTTTCACGCTCAGCCACTTCCCCTATACCATAGATTTTGGATATGGGTAGTAGGAAATATATCTCAAAGAAAAGGTAAAGTCTTTGATCATACTAATAAAAGCCATTGACACTTATTATCTTGCTAGGACAAGTAAAGTTGCATCTGTTTTCAGATTCTGACAATGACATAATGAAATGATTATTTTCTTTTTGTTAAAAACAGACAGAAAATATCAGTGATTTAAAATGGAATAAAATTTGATTATGCTCTACAATGACTATATATTATTAATGATAAAAATACATTCCCTATCTAGCATTTCTATATTGCACATTTTATTACCAAACACTCCAGTGCTTTGTAATAGAAATATATTATTGAAATAGAATTTAATTAGAAACATATTATTGAAATAGAAATATATTACGTTCTTCTGCAATAAATATAATTTATTAATATGTTATTGATGTAGAAAGAGAAAGAAGGAAGCCAACATCGTCAGCTGCAGCATCTTATCCAGTATACCTCAATGCAGATAACTGAGCTTATACTGCAGAGTTACTCGATATCTGAACATACACAACTTAATCTTAGGTTAATGGCTACAGATTTTCAGTGCTACATGAAATTAAAAGTAGCTCAGGTTCATGCTCTAATTCAGAGACTTCTTCACAGGTTTCTTAAAAAGTTACATAAACTAAAACACTTATCCTTTGCAGCTGGTTAAACCTTTCTCTGCCCCATACTTTTATGAGCTGGGTAGATGAAAACACAATGCCTGTTGTTAAAAATTAGTAGAAAGTAACAGACAATTAAAAGTACAACAAAAGGAGACAAATTACTTCATGAACATGTTAGAACTAATTCAGAAAACATAAATACATTTAATTTTTTTTAAATATAATTCCTTCATTTACCTAACATTTGACATCTACATTTACATATTGATTATTTATAGATAAATAATATTAATGCTTCTTTTTTTAAGGAAAAGGAGTTGGTCTTATCTCTTGGGTCAAAAAAGTCAGTTGTGGCCACATCTTTCTAGGAGGATGATTTTGATCAGTCTTCCATATCTGTAGATTGTGATGGGACTGGAGGGAAGACAGTAACAATATACTCTTATAGAGTATAATCAGGCAAATGCAATCTTCATCCTAACAGATCCATACTGCCATGAAGATACTACTTTTTTTTTTTTAAATGCTGATGGCTGTAAAACAGTAGCTGAATTTGAGAATAGCGTAAGAGTATTACTCATTTTGCAGTGTAGCATGAAGTTCAAAGGCTCTTATTTTCCATAAAGGTTTATGTTTTTGCGCTTCAGATAATTACATGGGTTCGTGGCTTACTGGGTTATATAGGCAATTTTGGATTTAAACCTACTTCAGGGCTCACATATAAATTAGCCACTTGAATGCAAAGGGTAAAGATTTTGATTAATAGGTGGATAAAAGGGACTTTGCTTCCTAGGATTAATAATACTGGTGAACTGTTCTAGCAGAGCTGTGTGTTAATATTTGATCAGTCATTTTGTTCCAGGGTGGTTACGGCAAAAAAGTGTTCAAAAGTTACCACCTCCTGTTTATCCTGAGATTGTTTCTGTCCTTTAACCAGATTTGACCCCACCTCAGCATAATTGTCCATGTAATTGCTCCCTGATCTAGTTCGATCAAAATGATAGCATTTTAAAGCCAAACAAGAACATCCATACTGTTAAAATATTCACACTAGCCTGATTAATCAGTTTGATAGAACTGGCGGAGGGAGTGGCTGTGTATATATGGTTATTATGGCAAAACAATAGATTCTTCTATTGTTACGGGCTTGAGTAAGAGTCTTGAAGAGTTGTACTGTTTTAGTGCAGAGTCTTCTTTTTCTGTGAGTCTTACTGATGCTCAAACAAGTCTTCAGAAAATATTTGTTGTACAGCAGCTATATATTAATCTCAGGGGGGCTGCCTTGTATGTGTCATTTTATAATACACATGTATACTTGTTGTGAGGTAGACTTTTCTATTATTTAGATTGTCTTTGATAGTTAAGGGGTAAATAAAGTACTATGAGGATAAATCATAGCAAAGTTAAATCATCCAAGAAGCAAATTAATTTTAATCAGATTTTTTTTTTTTTAAATGGTTAGGTATAGGCTTCTAAATTTATACATAGTAATTTAAGCAAATGAGCTCATTGCAAAAGTACTGAATGCTATTACAAAGGCAGTGGAAGAAGGTATTTGTCTGGGGTCACTAAATGAATGGTGTTCATGTGAGGTTGGAAACTGTAGCTTTGCAGAACAAAAGCTTGTAGGAGTGAAAACCAAGAAACAGAGCCATCACAAAAATGCAACAGGGGTAAAAGGACAATGAGACACAGGGGGAAGATCTTTACCTTAGGGGACTTAATGACCCTACAGTATCATGACTGCAAGAAAGCTCTCAGATGTCCTGAATGTACTTTTTGTCTCTCTTTTTCCGTACTTTTAATAAATTGATCTTCAAAGGGTTATCAACTCTTCAATCTCTTTTCTGGCATTTATCATGTAAATAGTAACAGCTATCATACAAAGATAAACTATTTCATATGGGCTTATTACAGTGTACTGAAATATTATCAAATAAATGCTCGGTAATTTGTTCTTCTATAACACCACACAATTCCTGTCAAAACTCGGTGTGAATTTGCAAGCAACGTATATTGTTCTCTGGTGGAATATTAGAAAGGAAAAGAATTTACTTTTTATTCTCACATGTTCGGCAATATGTATGGTAGTATGGCAAATCTTTCTGCAGCGGTGGTTTGGTAGGTAGTGAATGAGCTAGGTGTGTCAAATATAATAAAACAGTAGGCCAGATATCAATTATCAGCAAAATGATTCACTGACAGTAGTAATGAGACATGATCTTCTGCCTCCAGGGTCAAAAACTGGTGTGCAATTTTCTCTTTCTAATTTGAAGCTCTGGGTCTTGCTGGTCTTGGCTCTAAATTCATGGGATCTCAGCATTCCACCCGAATAAAATTTAGGGTATGAATGGAAGTAAATTGGTATAATTCTGGGCAAATTTCATTGAATGCAAGATATTTTGAATGATTCTGTAAAGAAACAATAAAACTGTAAGTGGCAGAAAATGTTAGAGTCAAACTAAAATCTTAAGTAATTAAAATTATTAGATAATGACTCGGAATGAACAATTTTGATGTGCTATAAATTAACTTTTCTTACCTCCCTGACATTTAAGTGACATCAGAAATAATTCTGATGTAGATTTAAGCTGTCCTTGACTACTCTTTTTGACATCAGCATTCAATGTGGTTCTATACTTTCACTCTCTATATAACAAAGCTCAGTTTACAAAAACACTAAAGTCTAATTATATACTTTACTTCCTTTTTATAGATAGAAAGAGCTTAAGAATGACTTTTCCTCTTCATTATAGTTTCCAGATTGGTTGGGGTTTTTTTGTTGTTCTATTTTTTTTCCTCATTCCTTCATTCCCTTGTTCCTTTCTCTGTGTCTCTGATTTGGAAGTGTGTGACTTCACAAACCTTCCCCTTAAAATCTTTATATGTATTTGATTTTCTGCAAAATATTTTGGTTTTGCTGAAACAGTGAAATGTCTAAGAATAAGCCCCACACAGTTCTGACTGGGAAATCCTGACCTCAGAACCTAAACTTACTTTTTTTTTATAAAAGGATCTCATCTTCATGAGTTATATCAAACTGTGAAATATGTATCCAAATATGTATCATTGCAATACCTAGTAGAAGAGCAAATTTACAAGAGGATAAATAATCAGTCCTTGAAAAATCTGATTACAATTGCTTTGCATTTTTATTTTAATATTGTCTTGCACAGCTTTTCAGAAAGCTGTAATAACTGTGATGCCAAGGACAGTCTGGAGTAAGAATGATAGGATTTATTATTAAATTGTGTGTGTAATTCCACTAAAATGCTAATGACTTTTACATACTATTAAACCATGGTAGTGAATCAAGTCAAATCACAAAGCTATGGAACTCTAGACTAAAAATAAACTTTATCAACATAATAGAGGTTTTATTGCTCATGATATCCTACACATATTGGCTCCATCCAGATACAGTATTAAGGATGACACTAAACGAAGAGTTTCTTTTTAGGAAGCACTGTTTTTCACTTTAATGTCAAGACCTTGATATTACATTAATAAAAATTATTATATAAAGGAGAACATTTAAGTACTCATGACTAATTATTTTACCAGTATAATGAGGAGTATACTTATGTACTGGTAACTCCATAGTAAAACGATTTTACAAAGATGGTGACAGAAAGGCTACTAAGTTGTCTGGATGAAAGGTTGAATTAAAATATTCTTTATTCCATGTTCTATGAATTAAGATTTAAAATAAGAATTTTTAAAAGCAGAGAACATTTCTTTTCTATATAATATGAGTTAATGGATTTTTAAAGGCAGTGTTCAAATAAGACAGGAAATATTAATGCTCAAGTATTCCTAAGTCCATTGAAAGAAAAGTTTTTTATACTGCTCAGAATTGGAGTTCTGTCTGTGTCTATCTCAAAACCTTGTGAACCTCATATGGTTATTTCAATTACCTTTTCAGGATGTAAATTAATGAAGATGATCAAATTAAAAATGGGAGACTTTGATTATAATTATTTTAACACATACTTCTGAAAATTACCCTGTTGAAGAAACAATAGAAATTTATTTTGATAAAAGAGAAGGGCAGACAAATTTTTTTTTGTGCCATTTGACTCTCAAACTAAAAAGGAAATGAATTGTAATTTAACTCTTTATAAGTTTGAAAGAGAGTTTTGTAATTCTCCTTCTGTATATTGACTTCAAAGTTCAGTCTTGTAAAGGGAAGTGGAAGTTAAAGGTGGATGAGATTTGCCATAATGCTTCCAGATCCAATGAAGATTTTCTGCTTTAGAAATCCTGCCACAGCCTTTACTCATGGACATTAAATTTAGGATGGCTGTTTTAGTAATTTATCTACATTTCCACAATAACAATAGAACATCCAATCTTTTTACTACTAAGACCAGATTCAGAATTTTAACTCCTACATTTTTTTAACTCACTCTTTTTTTTTTTTCCTATTTGAATGCTGCATACTTACAGTAAATTCATTAGCAAGGTTAAGAACTCTAGATCCGTGTGATCTTACAGTTTATTTTATTTATATCCTTCAATATTGAATAACAAATAATAAAACTATTATTAATTCATGCTTAAAAGTTGTTAAAAAACAGTTTTGTATAAAAATCACAGTCACACTAGTGCAACCCTTTGTGGAAGGAAAAGTATTTGCAAATGCAATGTTGAAAGCACTGCAATTGTAGGTTTCTAAGACATACACAATATGTGGGATGGCCTGAATGAAATTCTGAATTATCTAAGATGACAATACTGTAATAATTACTTTGAAATTTTGTAATTACACAGAACATAGATAATTTGACTCCCATATTCCTTTTAGTTCTGTCAGACTGCAGTATCTTGCAGTCTGGACTGCAAATATCCATAAGGAGTTAACTACAGAGGTCTGTAGGGAGCAAATCTTTACAAATGTTTTCTAAACATCAGCACGCTTTAGAGCAGATGTTTTCTGTATGCACAATACCATCCTCATAGACACTCTAACCTCAGCAAACGAATTGGTAGTATATACTAGCACAAACATTATTAATCAAAGTGACAGAGAAACTTCCTGAAAATTTATTTTCCTTTTCAGTTTAATTTTTAGAAGAGATATACAAGGAGGTCTGTTGTGTTTTGGTTTTCTTCTTTTTTATGCACAGCAATCTTATAATGATCAGTCAGGAAATTTTTTTGTAACAAAGCACTAATAACAAAAATTAATGTTCTACAGTGTCTTAGTGACAGCCTCATTTTCTCTTATTCCACCCTCCTCTCAGTGAAAAGGGCAACATAAAATTCTTTAGGTATTGGAGACTTTGAGTGTAGAGGATGGCTTTCAGAAAATCAAACCTGCTAGAGCTTCAGAACAGCAGAAGCACTGTGTGTCACTGGTTTTGGATCCCTGGGGTTCCTCTGTGCATTGACTGCCTTCTTACTTCCATGTCAGCATTCTGGCATCTCTCAGGTCCAATGTGGAGACAACATCCTATACTTGGCTCCTGAAAACTATTGATTTCTTGATTTCTTAGACTTGTGTTTCTAACTGATCTCAAAGACATTCTCTCTAAGACACATGCAAAGCTTGAATAAAAATACTTCTGTGCAGAGAAATACTAAGAGCAATCAGATTTTGGGCATATTACTGCAGATATTCTTCAGCTCCTCTGAGGTAAAAGAGAGCACAGGATATTTAACAAACTTTTTGAACACCTATATTTGATACTCGCTTTGAACTGACCCTTCCAAGAGATTATTGTAAAGAACTCAGTATAACAACATTTCATGGTTATAGAACTCTGTTCCTTAATTGTTACCCAGACATCTGTGTCAGGGGACTGGTGAGGCTTTCACAGTTCTTATTCTGATGGGCAAATTACACCCATAGCAATTTATTAGTACTTGTTAAATTCCAATATCTTGATTTCCTCCTCTGTTAAAATGAATTGTGTAATAATGATTTTTTTTTCCTTCCCTACCTTCATTTCTTTTCAGGGTTTTATTAGTGTATAGCTTCACAAGGCTTATCTCCCCTGTATTTGACATCTGCTTAATATATCTTTAAGCTAGTTTAATGCTCTGCCTGCCTGCTAGTCTCAATACACTTATTATCGATGATAGGTGTAATAGAAATAGTGTTACTTTTGAAAAATGGCTGGACATTTTGTTACTATCATTTCACTGAGAAATAGGAGTTTGTTTAATGCATATGAAAAATACCAGCAGAAAGATCAAAAGGGATAAAAAATCAAAGCAATTTTTCTTCTTTTCAGATGCCAGATTAAGAGTCCTCAATGTACTTTAAACAATGATTTATTAGTCTTTTGAGATTAAAGAAGTTAGTGTGTTATTAAGCAGAAAGCTTTCTTATCCTAAAAATAACAGCATAATATGCTAATTATTCTTGAAGTATATATGTTAATGTGTTTCTATATGGAATTCCTTTTCATAGCTGTCCCTAATTCCAAGTACCCCGATGTCAGCACTGTAGTCCTAACAGGAGAATAATTTCTAAACATAGTAAAAATTCTCATCTTTTAATGAAAAGAAATGTGTTTTCAGTATAGCAAAAAAACCACACACTGTTTTTCCATATCATTTTCCATTTAATTCACTATTTCATTTTTATCTATAATCATCAGATTAGGTTTAGTTCCTTAGAAAATCTCCTTCAAGGACAAGAAGACCTCCACTACATAAGGCAAACTGAACTGCCTATTTGTGTACAGACTACACAGAGCTTAGCCACCTCACTTCTGTCATATTATTGACCCTGGACTCATTCTTGCCTGTTTTGTTTTGTTGGGGTTTTTTTTTTCGGTTTTGGATCTTTTCTGGGATATCTCTTTCTCAAAATGCTAAAGATTGAAAGAATACTTAAAACCTTTAAAATGACAGAAACTGTTCATTAGTATTCAGCTGAAAGACTCACTACACAGTCACTATAGTAAGTAAACTGAAGACTGGTAGAACAGGAAAGCTTCTTTTCATTTGGACCTACTATCAAAGAAGAAACAGAAGAAAAATGAAGAATAAGAAAATGGGCAGGAAAATCTAACACATTCCAGTCAGTTAAATCTCCTATGTTTAGTTTTCTAATTATACCTTCTCCTTTCACAAAACCTTGTCTGTTTTTCCAGTGTCTGTTTTTCCAATGATATCTGCTGGCCTAGTAACTTTTTTTCTGGAAATTTTAGCTTATTGAGGCATTTGGCACTGGCTATTCCTACATGTAGAGAACAGATTAATTGAACAATAAATGATGGAAGTTGAGAGACATTTGTTAGTGAATCTGTACTGGTTCAATGTTTGACATTATCAATGTGAAATAGGAGAGAGTCACCAAACTTCACTGAATTTTGAGTTGCTGTGTTTGTCTGCAGTTCATGTGTCAAGCACACTCTGAAGTTGCATGAAGATAAGAAATTCAAATAAACTCCTGAAAAGCAGAACCAGATTTCTGTCTCTGCAGACTGAACGTATCAGTAATTATTGGAGAAATTACAGGACCAGAACCTTAGCAGCTGTAAATCAGTAAAACTTCACTAAGCCTAACAGAACTACCTTAATTTACAGAAGCGAACTATTACAATATAGTTTTACAAGGTTTATTTGCAGGACACACTCTGCCTAACAGCAGGTGCAAAGTACTTTCTACAGTTTAAGCTATTTGTGAGGAATGAGACAGACTGACTAGGAATAAAGGATTTAGTG
Organism: Actenoides lindsayi; assembly: GCA_025331215.1. Taxonomy (NCBI): domain Eukaryota; kingdom Metazoa; phylum Chordata; class Aves; order Coraciiformes; family Alcedinidae; genus Actenoides; species Actenoides lindsayi. Next base: position 18,184 of record WTSP01003310.1, read on the forward strand.
CAGTTAATGTGAAAACTGTGGTGATTGATTTAAAATGTGCTTAAAAATATCTGCAGAGCACTTGAAAAGAGCAATGAGTTTTGAATTGCCGGTTGTCTGAGGGGCAGCTCATTATACATTAGGAAAAAAAAGTAATTTTATATAAATGTTTCAGTGCTTCTCCTTGTATAACGCTCAGGTACTTTCATGCTTGTGCTCAGTACAGAATTACACTCTTCAAATTTTGTGACAGATACAGGAAAGCTCAACTGTACCACCATTGTAAGTATTTTACAATCTTAGTGAATGAGTGTTCCATAGTATTTTGCTTGAGTTTTCAAACCATTCAGACTTAGAGACACAAAATAACTCTGTTGTGTTGCCTATCTGTTGGCAACCTCTAATATAAACAGAACAAAGATGCCACATCGCACTCATAGTCTCATATGAATACAAAAAAGTGTCATTAAATAATATATGCTCATCATTATGAAACAATACTGTTTCATTCAATAAGATAACATTTTGTGTGATAACAAACAATAGGTTTAAAGAATGTACATTTTAAACTGAACAATGTTTTCAATATCCCTTTAAAATTTCTATATCATAGTTTTTTTACTACCATCCTGTTTTAACCATTTGTTTCTCTGTTTATGGTAATATTACATCAAATGGAGGATCAGGTTTGATGAGATTCCCTTATGTAGGAAATAAGTTATAGGACTGAAATATAAATTGATTCTATAACAAATTCTTAATTCCCCAACTGATGATACACATGAAAGAAAAAACACATTTCTTTCCTATTCTGATCTCTTCCTGACACTTCCAGAGCAATGACTGTAACTTAGGGTTCAGTACCAAATGACTTTAGATGCTTAAATACCCTTAGACTCCCTTTAGTCATCTAAAACAGTGGGTGTTCTTTTTCTTCCTTATGAAGAACTATGACTTTTCTTCTTTTTGTATTGTTTGCCATCTCATGTAGCTTTTAGCTTGATAGTGAAGATCTGTTTGGGGTTTTTTTGAAGTTTAAGTGAACTTATTGACAAATACAAAGCTGTGCTGTGATTACCTAGAGCTGTCAAATTTAAATTTATTCCTTTCATCAAGTAGAGATTTTTTAGGAAAAGATACATATTACGTGTAGCATAGTAGCATTCTGAGAGTATTTTTCAAGGTTTTTCAATCACTTTATCTCTGGTCTCTCATTTTGGTACTTCACAATATTGGAGGAGCTGTAGTTAGGATGCTAGATTTATCACACTAAAGAAAATATAATACCCTTTTCTTGTAGCCTTGAATTATACAGAATGTCAAAGGTTTTTCTTAGTTGTGAAGTTAGGTGCTTACCCATAAAGAACATTAAGTACTAGGTATTTTGTGATACTACCATTCTGTACTTGTGATCCTTTAAGATAGGTTTGACCAGATTTCATACATCCTGTGTCACATATAGCTTATAGAAAGCAATATTCCATTATACTAATATTGTTTCAGTTCTGGCTTTGTCAAAATTGGATTCTGTTGTTTAAGATTTGAAAGATGTCTCTCAGAAAAAATCCTATTTTTTTAAAATTACTTTTCCTGTAGTGGCTTTAGCTGTATAGCAATGGTATCTCCTCTATTAAATATTTCATATTATTCTTTCCTTTTTCTTTCTTTCCTCTTGTGAAAGCTGTTATGCCTTTACCAGCAGTTTGCTGTGCCTCATTCCTTGCCTTTAAGCAACTTCTCTTTTAAACAGCATTGGTGGCATAAAATGGCCACAGATGTATAAGAGTATGAAAAAATATTTATTAGGGAAAAAAATCAAGGAGAACCTTTCACTTTATCTAAAGTGGAAGTGATTTAGAAAAAAAAATACACTTTCAAAACATTTCCCAGTTTTGAAAGATCCACTTTACTGAGAATAACAGTATATTAGATGTATAGTAGATTTGCAACTCAAAAAAAAAAATTCAAGCATTTCATTTTTTTTCCATAACAAATTCCTTTTAGGGACAATAAAAAATATCTGTAGTTATTTGGGTGTATTTCAATCCTTAACTAAGATTTTTTCAAATACCTCCACAGAACAGAAAGACTTGATGAATGAGCTTCTAGTGATTAAATGTGGACAGAAGAATCTATTTATAGAAATAGGAACCCTGACTGAAAATACTCAACCTGTGGCTATGTTCATCTGATACACTGAGACAAGCCCATCTATGTGTTCCAGCTTATCCAAAGTGTGGTAATACATGCTAGAAAGTTATGTGTACTGTCTGGTCTCACACCATTTGAGTTTCAGTCCATACATCAGAAAACAGTTCTATCTAGGGCACAGTAATTAATCAGAACACTTTTGGAAAATCACGTGTTTTTAAATGTCTCACAGACAGTGCCTCTTAATGCAAATTATCATAGCTTTTGATATCTTAGTAGTCTATCCATGAAGAGCAATAGTCTTTCCCAAGGTGACCATGACACAGTTAAATAGAGTAATGACTCCAGCTGAAGCAGCAAACTGACTGTGACAGAGATTCAAAGGGAAGGATGAAGTAATAGGGAGCCAGGGTTTTTCAGAAATGTGGTTTATCTATGAACAAAGTAAGTCCTTTGAATCTCAAATCTTATTCATAGATGAATTATTACACTCAATTAAGCATAATGTAGAATAATATTGTATTGATTTGCCTTGAAGTTAATGAGATACATACACTAGAAATATGATTCATACATGTGATATATTAAAAATGCAATGTTCTTTATATAGACACTGTTAACAATTTCACAGTTTTATTCAAAACATGTTGAAATGTTCAGAAACTTTGTACTTTTTCATAGCACTGTGTAGCACCTCCAAATTGATACTTTGTTAAGAAATTTAAAGAAATATGGTCAACCTACATCAAAATATGAATTTAGGGTAATTAGCAAGAATGAACAAACAAATAAACAGAAAAACCCTATGATGATTTTACTTCTATTGATGTTTAAATTTTAGTGAACCTCCCTATGCACTGACTGATTAAGAATTTAATATTATATATTCTGAAAAGAGTAAGACTATCATTTATGGATATCTGTGCATATTTATCTGGTCCTGATTCATGGATAATCCTATTAATCATCAGCATGAAGAATACAGATTCTCAGAAACTGGAGATTGAGAAGAAATGCGGTTTAAGTCATTGTATTTATTCCCTTGCTAGTATAGCAAGATGGATTAGAAAGGTACCAGTAAATTAAATATGGAGAGTTTTCAGGCACATAAGATTTACCACATCACATTAATAACTGAATTTCCAGACTATTCCTGCTAGAGGGCTCAGTAAACATTCAGTTTAGTTGAGTCAAGTATGTGTTTGTTGATTCAAATGTGACATTTTGACCAACCTCAGAAAAATAGTGTTTTATTTACTTATTTGTCTTTTGCAGTGCCTTTGGATATTTTTAAGGTGGGTTGTTGGCTTTTTTTTTCATGAAAGTGTCATCAGTCTTTCAGACAAACAGTGACCTGAAGGACTGAGGAAAGGTTGCCTTAAGACCAACATTGTTTACAGATGATTTGTCTTCCCCTTTCAGTTTTTCTTTTATTTCCTATGGTTCTATATATGTTTTGAACAGCTAGTCATTAACCAGATGTTATATTCCAAAAATAATAATAACCTAGAATACATTTAGGGTTTTTTTTTCACTTTCATTTCAGTATTTTTTTCAGACATACATAGAATCTGTACTTATATCTATACAGAACAGTTGCTATTTTTTTTTTTCCCCCCCTGCCACAACACACGTTAAAATGCATGTCCAAAAATTTGCTTTGGCTTAGAATTCAGCAAGCACCATAGGTCAAAAAAGTGCTGAGGTTTAGACATATTTTAGATACATCAGATTTACTGTGCATGCATAAAGCATCTGTGGAACAGATGCTCACTTAGATATGATAGGTCATGGATGCACAAGTGAAGTGGTTATTTGTTTGGGATCCCTTGAAATTCTGAGCAAATCAACCAAGGAACTGTTTCCTACACAGACAAGTAGAAAAGGGTAGATATATCCTGGAAGCTCTCCTCAAGATGTTGCAAGGAATGGAGGCTTTGTTTCCTTGAAGTCACTTTTCTGACTGCTTAGTATTGCTTACCTGCTGCAAAGTAGTTGTAAGGAAAGATGAAGAGTTAGGTCACCATAAGGGATAAAAAAACACCCCATAAACCTTCAGTTACAAGGTCAGCCTTGAGTATAAAGAAAACAGAAAGACTACAAAGATGGTTCTTAATAGATCTTAATAATAATAGTATTAAAAGTTCTTACCAGCACAAAATACAACTATAAACCTGTATACAAATATTAAGGTGGTGATATGATATCTGTGAAGAATGTAGCCTCTACATTATTAATAAAATATAATCAGTAGTTAATAATAGAGGTGCTTAGGCAATTTCAAGGAATTTGTGAAGTTATAGTGAAACTATGAAAGGCAAAGGCTGGGATCTATTCTTCTGTAAAATACAAACTCTGGACAGCAGCTCCCTAGTTTCAGTCCTCCTGTACTACTTTCCTCTATGCTATTTTCTAAAGGAGATATATTAATTGCTGTGATCTGAGCTGATATCTCTAGACATAAAACAGTTAAGAGGGCTATAACTACAAGTTGGAAATACACAGTGAAAGACAGAGTGTAAATCTCGATGCATACAGTCACTTAGCTTTTCAAAAAAATGAGTGGAAACATATTTTATCCAAGATACCTATTCAGAGTAAAGATGATCATTACCAGGTGACCCACCTAGTGGATAAGGGAAAGGCTGCGGAAGTTGTCTACCTGGACTTCAGTAAGACCTTTGACACTGTCACCCACAGAATTCTGTTGGAGAAGTAGGCAACTTATGGCTTGGACGGATGTACTCTTTGCTGAGTTAAGAACTGTCTGGATGGCCAAGCCCAGAGAGTTGTGGTGAACAGAGGCAAAAACAGCTGGCAGACAGTCACTAGAGGTGTACCACAGGGCTCAGTTTGGGACCAGTCTAGCTTAATATCCTTATTGGTGATCTGGATGAGGGAATCAGGTGTACTGTCAGCAAGTTTACGGATGACACCAAATTGAGAGGGAGTGTCAATCTACTTGAGGGTAGGAGGCTCTGCAGAGGGATCCGGACAGGCTGGATCAATGTGTTGAGGTCAATGGGATGAGGTTTAACAAGGGCAACTGCCAGGTCCTGCAGTTTGGTCACAACAAGCCTAGTCAAAGCTACAGGCTTGGGGAGGAGTGTCTGGAAGGCTGCCTGTCAGAATAGAATCTGGGGCTGCTGGTGGGCAACTGGCTGAACATGAGCCAGCAGTGTGCCCAGGTGTCCAAGAAGGCCAACAGTCTCCTGGCCTGTATGAAAGATATTGTGGCCAGAAGGAGTATGGAAGTAATCATGCCCCTGTACTTGGCACTGGTGAGGCTGCAGCTTGAGTACTGTGTTTGGTTTGGGGCGTTACAGTATAAAAAAGACATTGAGGTGCTGGCGTGAGTTCAGAGAAGGGCAACAAAGCTGGTAAAGGGTCTGGAGAAAATGTCTTATAAGGAATGGCTGAAGGGACCTGCAGTTGTTTAGTCTAGAGAGGAAGAGGCTGAGAGGAGGCCTTATTGATCTCTACAACTACCTGAAAGTATATTATAGTGAGGTGGGTGCTGGTCTCTTCTCCCAGGTGACTAGTGATAGAACAAGAGGAAATGGGCTTAAATTGTGCCAGGGGAGGTTTAGCTTGGATATGAGGAAATTTTTTTTTTTACTGAGAGAGTGAAATTGCCATTCCTGGAAGTGTTTAAAAAATGTCTAGATACGGCACTTCAGAACATGTGTAGTGGGTCTGGCTGAGCTGCTTTTCCCCATACAGCCCTCATGCTGCAGTACTGGGAGCTGGAGGGTGTTGATAA